>JARBWK010000020.1:15605125-15727564 GCA_030556195.1 Anolis apletophallus
CCTTATATCTCTTTTTGGGGCGCCTCTCTTGCACTGACCAGTGTCGAGTTCACCATAGAGTAGTATCTTTGGGAGGCGGTGGTCCTCCATCCTAGAGATGTGCCCTGCCCAGTGCAGCTGTGTTCTCAATAGCATGGCCTCAATGCTGGTGACCCCTGCTTGCTCAAGGACAGCAACATTCGTCACATAGTCGGTCCAGTGTGTATTTAGGATTGTGCAAAGACAGCACTGATGAAAGCATTCGAGGAGTCGTAGGTGCTGGCGATAGGTGACCCATGTTTCAGACCCATAGAGGAGAATAGACAGTACGATAGCTCTGTACACACTGATTTGGTGCATTGCCTCAGGTGCTTGTTGCTCCAGACTCTTTTATGAAGCCTTCCGAATGCACTCTATGCCTTTGATAATCTCTGATCTATCTCTTTGTCAATCTTGGCGTCTGAAGAGATGATGCTTCCCAGGGAGGTGAACTGCTGGACGGACTTAAGCACAGATGTACCTGTGCTGACGTGAGGCTGATGATGTTCTTCCTGTGGTGCGGGCTGGTAGAGGACTTCCCTTTTTTTCTGGCTGACTCCCAGCCCAAACAGCTCTGCAGCTGTTGCAAAGCAGGATGTGAGGCGCTGCAGGGCTGCTTCTGAACGGTCGACAAGGGCAGCATCGTCAGCAAAAAGCAGCTCACAGACTAGATATCTTAGAGTCTTAGTGCAAGCCCTCAGGCGGCTTAAGTTGAACAAGCTACCATCAGTACGATAGTGTATATATATGCCGTCGTCTTCTTCGAGGTCTGCCGTAGCCCTTTGGAGCATCGTGCTGAAGAAGATTGTAAATAGGGTTGGTGGTTATAGCCTCTGAGGTTTGGTAGTTTTCTTAATCCATTCGTTCCAAAATATTTAGGCACATACAAATATTTATTTGTGTGTGTATCGAAGCGGGCAAATGGGGAGACGCTTCCAGTATTCCTGGACAGATAAGCCCTCCACTCTCCGGACTTTACTAGAGATGCATTTCTTCCACTAGGAAGGAGGAACAAAGGCAAGTTTTGTATTTTCGATTCATCCCCGGCATGGATTCGCAAAGGAGTTTTTTTCTTTTTGGTCATGGGAGGAAGAGAGGGATGAATGTTTGGAAAATGGTGGATTTTTCTCCTGGGAGCTATTGCTGGGCTAGAGGAATACTCATCTTAACCTGTGTTTGGATCAAAGTATTTGTCTGAATTTGGATTCTCTGAAACTCATCACAGTTTTGCAAAGGATCTGCAACCCTCCATTTTTTGAAAAATCAGTGTGATTTTAGGGAAGACTTGCCTTCAAACCATCCAGAAGGGCCTCAAGTGCATGAAAATGCACCAAAGTGAGTTTTCAGGGCTCTCTGGCCATGTTCCAGAAGCATTTTCTCCTGATGTTTCGCAGGCATCCCCATAGGTTATGACAGGGGCGGGGAACCTTTTTGACTCAGAGAGCCATGAAAGCAAAATATTTGGAAATTTATTTCAGTAAGAGCCATATAATATATATAATATATGTTAAGACTGAATTCAACTCAATGTGAGTCTATACGTACATACGATGAGAAAAGGATTCCCCCTTTGGCAGAATGACGGGACGCTTCAGACCCTTTCTCTGCAAAAGGCATGCTCAGGACTCTGGGAAGGAAGAGAAGGCGGAAGGAAAGAAGGGGGAAAGAAAGGAAGGAAGGAAGACAGAGGGAATAAAGGAGGGAGGGGAAGAGGAAGAAAGAAAAGAACGAATTATGGAAAAGAAAGAAAAGAAAAGCAAGAGAGAGACAAGGAGGGGAAAAGAAAGAAGGAAATGGGAAGGGAGGAAAGGAAAGGGTGGGGAAAAGAAAGGAAAGGGAGTGAGGAAAAAGTAAAATAACGAAGGGAAAAGAAGAAAAGAAAGAAGGGGAGAGGGGGAAGTGAAAAGAAAGGAAGGAGAAGGAAAGGAAGACTTGGAGATAAAGAATAGAAGAGGGAGGGAGGGAGGGAGGGAGGGAAGGAAGGAAGGAAGGAAGGAAGGAAGGAAGGGGAAGAATAGAGGAAAGGAAGGGGAGAGAGGGAGGAAAAAGGAAGGAGGAAGAAGGAACAGGGAGAATGGAGGAAAGAAGGAAGGGGAGAGAGGGAGGGAAAGGAAAGAGAGAAGGAGAAGGAAAGGGTGAAGGGGGAGAAAGGAAGGAAGGAAGAGGAAGGAGGGAAAGAAGAGGGAGAATGGAGAAAAGAAGGAAGGGGAGAGAGGGAGGGAAAGGAAGGGGAGGAAGGAAGGAGGGAAGGAAGAGGGAGAATGGAGGAAAGAAGGGAGAGAGGGAGGGAAAAGGAAGGAGAGAAGGAAAGAATGGAAGAATTCCCACTGCATGCTGGGAAACCAAGGCCCGGGCTGCTCTGGAGAGCCAGAGGCAATCATGAAAAGAGCCACATCTGGCTCCCGAGCCATAGGTTCCCCGCCCCTGGGTTATGAGTTATATTGGAAACTGCTTCTCCCCTCTTCGCTGCCAGTGGTCTCCACGACTCCTCCAACTAAACTTACTGTATGTTCCAGGCCCCAGGGAAGTACGTCCCGAGAGCACAAGAGGTAGGGCCTTCTCCATCTCTGCCCCTGCCTTGTGGAACTCCTTGCCTCCCCACTCGAGGGCCATGCGTGACTTGCGGCCCTTTGCTCAGGCACTCAAGACCTGGCTTTTTAGCAGAGCTTTTAATGTTTAATGCAGTCTGTTTGGTATTGTGTCATGTTTTTATGCAATTGTTTTATGTAAATCGCCTGGAGCATTTTAATGGAGGGCGATTAACGAGTGAGAAACTGGTGATGACGAAACTGATGAAAGCAAGGGAGGCTTATATCCCTGTGGAATAATGTCCAGAGTGGGCGAAATTACTCTTGTCTGTTGGAGGCAACTGTGAATGTTGCAATTGGCCATCTTGATTAGCATGGAATGGCCTTGCAGCTTCAGGGCCTGGCTGCTTCCTGCCTGGGGGGAAATCCTTTGTTAGCTAGCCCTGACTATTTCATGCCTGGAATGATGTCCAGGGTGGGAGAAAGAACTCTTTGTCTGTTGGAGGCAAGCGTGCCTGGGGGAATCCTTTGTTGGGAGGTGTTTGTTGGCCCTGGTGTCCCCGGCGGCGCAATGGGTTAAACCGTTGTGCCGGCAGGACTGAAGACCGACAGGTCGGAGGTTCAAATCCGGGGAGAGCACGGATGAGCTCCCTCTGTCAGCTCCAGCTCCCCATGTGGGGACATGAGGGAAGCCTCCCACAAGGAGGGTAAAACATCAAACATCCAGGTGCGAGATAATTGCAAATGGCCAATTCTCTCACACCAGAAGTGACTTGCAGTTCCTCAAGTCACTCCTAACAAGAAAAAAAATTGTGTCCATCGGGAATGTGGCGCAGCTGGCTAAGTGTCAGCTGCATAAGATCTCTCTGACCAATAGGTCATGAGTTCGAGGCCTGCCCAGGTCGAGGTGGGTGCTCGAACTTTAAGTGTAGCCTGCTGTTGACCTTTGCAGCCCGAAAGACAGTTGCATCTGTCAAGTAGAAGATAAAGGTACCACACTGTGGGGAGGCCAATTTTGACTGTATTATGAGGCCATTAAAGAACTCCAGGAACACTGAGGAATGCGGAAGGAACTACGAGCGATGCTGGGAACGCTGAGATATGAGTGTGTCAGCTCCCCCTGGTGGCCAGAGTTTGCCTCTGTTCATCTATATGTTGTGTATGTGGAAACGGCAGGGATTGTCTGCTAAGCATGTGTACCTGTAATCCACTCTGAGTCCCCTTCGGGGTGAGAAGAGTGGAATGTAAATAAAGTGTATTATTAGTATTATTATCCCCTTTCCTTTCAGAAGAAGAGAGGGAAGTCAATGTTTGAGTGCCCAAGAAAGAGTGAGTTGGATCTTGTTACACTGCTATTTGTCTAGCACTGCTAGTTGTGAGCCGTGGCACACTTTTAACATGTGACGCACAGAAGCCTTCCACAACGACAGAGGGAACAGTGCCATGCCAGCGGTGGCAGAGCCAGCACAATGCTGGCTTGGCACTGTCCCCCCAAGGCTGGAGAAGCTGTGGGAGAGCTGAAGCCGGGGGGAGGGGGTGGAGCTAGGCCACGGCATGCCCCGCCCCCAGCTTCAGCTCTCCCACAGCTTCTCCAGCCTTGAGGGAACAGTGCCAAGCCATTGGTGGCAGAGCCAGCACAATGCTGGCTTGGCACTGTCCCCCCAAGGCTGGAGAAGCTGTTGGAGAGCTGAAGCCGGGGAGGGGGCGGAGCCAGGCCGTGCCATGCCCCGCCCCTCCGCAGCTTCAGCTCTCCCACAGCTTCTCCAGGCTTGAGGGGCAGTGCCAAGCCATTGGTGGCAGAGCCAGCACAAGGCTGGCTTGGCACTGTCCCCCCAAGGCTGGAGAAGCTGTTGGAGAGCTGAAGCCGGGGGAGGGGGCGGAGCCAGGCCGTGCCATGCCCCGCCCCCTCCCGCAGCTTCAGCTCTCCCACAGCTTCTCCAGGCTTGAGGGGGCAGTGCCAAGCCAGCGGTGGCAGAGCCAGCACAATGCTGGCTTGGTACTGTCCCCTCAAGGCTGGAGAAGCTGTGGGAGGGCTGAAGCTGGGGGACGGGGCAGTGCGAGCGAGGGGCGGGAGTCATGGCCCCCATCCCCAGCGCTGCTCTCCGCCATGTCTTCCGCCCCTCGCTCGCTGAAGCCGCGCAGAGGAGCATCATGAGCGGTGGACGGGCTTCAGTGGGCGGGGCTCCGTGCGGCTTCAGCGAGCGAGGGGCCGGAGTCATGGTGGGAGTCATGGCGGATTGGAGGCTGGCTGGGCAAACGGCCGAAGGAGACGGCACCCCGGCCCCTTTTTCTTCACCGCCGCCCGGCCCTTCCTCCTCCTCCCCCAAGCAGCAGGAGTTCGGCAGGAGGGGGGGAGGAAGGGGGGCAGAGAACTTTTCTCGCGGCACAGCAGGAGGTCCGTCACGGCACGCCACTGTGCCGCATCACAGCGGTCGGGAAACACTGGTCTAGATTTGTTTGAATCACATTGGAATGGAGTGCCTGCCTTTAGCCAAGCAGGTGACCCCATTTCTGGTGGTGGAGAAATGATGGTGAGGACCACCAGCCATCTCTTCGCCTCCGCTTAGCTTGGGCTCAGCCCCCCTCCAATGAGAAACGCAGGTCCCTTCCTGCTTCTTGTTCAAATGAATTATCCAGTAAGGTTGGACCGGCTCCTTTAAGAGGTTTCTGAAGTTGTGTATGTGCCTCGAAGCGATCAGCGCTGCCCTTGACGGTTGGCCAATGTGTCTCTTCGAGTCTTCCGCTCGCTCTGCCTGGACGCAGCCGGAATGGTCCTCTGTGGCTTTGCAACCTTTCCATTAACCATTCGAATGGGATCTCCGCTCTCACTTGGCTGCTTTTCACAGTGTGGGTGCTGGATATACCCAGAGGAACCGGCCTCTCCTTGTCTCCCCAATTGAGGCAGGCAGAGCGAACGCCCCTCGGGCCATTTCCGCCTCGCGTTAAGGACCCTTCCTCCCTCGCTCTGTCGTTGTGGAAGGCTTCTGTGCGTCACATTCAGATGACACCCGGTCTGACGCTTCCCCGCTTGCTCCAGTGGGTCTGGCATTTGGCTGCCCTTTGAAGTCCTCTCGGGGCAACGGAGGCTTCCGTGGTGGGACCTCGAGGGAAGTCCAGAAGCGGCGGGTCTCACAGCTGCTTACGATGGAGCTCCTTCCTTGAAAATGCTCTTTTCTAGCAGATGAGAGATTTATTTTTTAAAATACTGCTGTACACGAAGACTTTCAGGCATTCACTTGGTTGGAAATAATGTTTTCTTACAACTTTCTTTGACTTATGGGCCCCCTGGATCTCCTTCTGGTGGTGCTTTTGGTGGCGCTCACCGGTGTCGAGGGTGCGCTCGTCAGCTGCAGCCCCACCGCGGGGACCATCCTCCTCCAGCGAGGCCTTCTCTCTCACACACACACACACCCTCCCTCCCTCCCACAGCCTCACATCCTATCCCTGCGCGCGCCTTCGCCTTGCTCCTGCCCCCCAGGAGCAACCAATGGGCGGTCACGTCACCACACCGTGTCAAGAGACGAGCGCCAGGGCCCACCCACTAAAGCAGGGGTGCCCACACTTTTTCAGCATGTGAGCTACTTATAAAAGTAAGACCAGCGTCTTACTTTCTTTCCCCCGAAAAGTCCCCCTCGTCTTTCGGGTACGTCTTATATAAACAAAGACGCGTGGGCGGACCTGGGGCAAGGGGCGGCCACGGCACACCTCTGCGGCGCACCTTTCTGCTCCTCCCAACGGCGAAGGGGGAAGAGTCCCAGAGGCGGGCTGGCGGCGCTGCGTCAGAGTGATGCGTCGCGCTCCACGCCTCTGGGACTCTTCCTCCCTCCCTTTCCCCAACGAAGGGGAGGGGGAAGAGTCCCAGAGCCAGCTAAGGCGGGTGGCATAGATGACGCGCCGCCGCTTACCACTGCCTCTGGGACTCTTCCCTCCTCCCTGGAGAACGCGGGAGGGGAAGAGTCCCAGAGGCGTGGCTGGCGGGCGTCACTCTGGCGGCGCCGCTTAGCCACGCCTCTGGGACCTTCCTCCCTGGCTGGAGAGGCATTTCCAAAGGTGCGCCAGGTGTGCCGCGGCCGATGGGCTGGTTATGCCAAGCCAGTAGTGGCACATTAGACCCCCTGACACCCCGATCGTCTTACAATCGGGGTGTCATACTTTCGGGAAACACGGTACTTATAAAAGACCAAGGCAGAAAGATCTACCAAGAGAGAAGCAGGGGCGGGCTGGGGGAAGGGGGCTTGGCAGGGCTTGGCTCTGCCCCCTCCCCCCTCTGGCTCCAGCATTTCCACAGCTTCCCCAGGGTACAGAAAGGTTATGCCAAGCCAGTGGTGGCATAGATAGCCACTACTGGCTTGGCATTACCCTCTACCCTGGAGAAGCGGTGGAAATGCTGAAGCTGGTGGAGGGGGCGAAGCTTGGTGGGGCTTAGCTCCGCCCCCTGTTCCTCTGGCTTGAGCATTTCCACAGCTTCTCCAGGGTCCAGAAAGGGTCTGCCAAGCCAGTAGTGGCATAGATAGCCACCACTGGCCTGGCATAACCATTCTCTACCCTGGAGAAGCTGTGGAAATGCTGGAGCCGGCGGAGGGGGCGGGGCTTAGCACGGCATGGCTCCGCCCCCTCAGAAGCGCCCAATCCAGTTGGGATCGACCTCCCTCGGTCCCAGGATCGACCAGTCGATCGCGATCGACTTCCTGAGCACCCCTGCACCAAAGCCTCATTGGCAGAAGAAGCCCCGCGCGGGCGGAAGAAAGCCCCGCGCGGGCAGAAGGCGGTAGCAAAAGCGCGCGCGGCAGTGAGTGTGCACGAGCAGGGTGCGCGCGCACAGCACCCCATCCTACTGCGATCTACCTCAGATGGGCTCGCGAGCTACTCGTCGATCGCGATCGACTTCCTGGGCAGCCCTGCTGTAGACTGACCCATAGCCATTCCTGGACAGTATCATTGCGATGCAACCCACTTTTGGCCATCATATGGATGTTGTGATTGCCTTCCCAGCGATGCGGTAACGGCCGCGATGCAAGCTCTGGTTTGTGTAGACCTGATTGAGCCGAACTGAATAGCCCCAGTCAAGGTTGTTTTGTGGGGGATTAGGCCTGCGGGCAGCGGTCCCAAACTGCAGTAAAGCTTTTTTCTGTTTCGGAAACCTTGGGTGACCACTTCTCCAGGGCAAGCGGGGGGCTGAAAGAAAACACTGTCAGCCAAGGCAAAGGTTGTCTTCTACACACCCCTCCTGTAACTCAACAAGTGTTACTAGGTTATAAAAATAATAGAAATGGCAACGTTGGAGAGAATATATAGGGCCTTCCCAGCCTGGTTCTCCTGTGGGTTTTCTTTCCGCAACCACTGTGTTTGCCTTCCTCCTATTGTTGCACCCTGGATCTCCTTCTGGTGGTGCTTTTGGTGGGACCCTGGATCTTGTTCTGGTGATGTTTGGGTGGCACCCCGGATCTCATTCTGGTGGTGCTTTGGGTGGCACCCTGGATCTCATTCTGGTGATGTTTGGGTGGCACCCCGGATCTCATTCTGGTGGTGCTTTTGGTGGCACCCCAGATCTCGTTCTGGTGGTGCTTTGGGTGGCACCCCAGATCTCGTTCTGGTGGTGCTTTGGGTGGCACCCCAGATCTCATTCTGGTGGTGCTTTGGGTGGCACCCCAGATCTCGTTCTGGTGGTGTTTGGGTGGCACCGAGATCTCATTCTGGTGGTGCTTTGGGTGGTACCCCAGATCTCATTCTGGTGGTGCTTTGGGTGGCACCCCAGATCTCATTCTGGTGGTGCTTTGGGTGGCACCCCAGATCTCATTCTGGTGGTGCTTTGGGTGGCACCCCAGATATCATTCTGGTGGTGATTTTAATGGCACCCCAGATCTCAATCTGGTGGTGATTTTGGTGGCACCCCAGATCTCATTCTGGTGGTGATTTTGGTGGCACCCCGGATCTCATTCTGGTGGTGATTTTGGTGGCACCCCGGATCTCATTCTGGTGGTGATTTTGGTGGCACCCCAGATCTCATTCTGGTGGTGATTTTGGTGGCACCCCAGATCTCAATCTGGTGGTGATTTTGGTGGCACCCCAGATCTCATTCTGGTGGTGATTTTGGTGGCACCCCGGATCTCATTCTGGTGGTGTTTGGGTGGCGCCGAGATCCCATTCTGGTGGTGCTTTGGGTTGCACCCAGCTCTCACTGTGGTGACCTGGGGTTTTCCCAGTGGGGCAACTGATTGTCGGTTTAGGGCACAGTGATACCTTTTACTGCAAGGCCTTCCTTCTGTTCCAGTTGGTCCGTCCCTATGTCCAGCTCCTTCCCCTGGTTTTTGGCTAGAGTCAGGAGGGCAGAGATGTCCAGACCCCACCTCTCTGGTGAGGAGATGCATGAGAAAGGGGGTGTTGTGGGATTGGCCTGTTCTCTTTTGGAAAAGGCCCTCCCTCCTCCCCTCTTAGTCAGAGAGAGAAGCATGACCTCAGGATTGCTTGAGCCCAGAAGAATGTCTCCAGTCGGACTGTGTCACTTGTCAGGAGGCCCCTTGCTGACCCATGTTCCCCCTCCACTTCTTCCTGAGGTCTCTGGCTATTGTTTTGGCCGTGGGCTGTCAGCGGAGAAGGAGGCAAACACCCAGCCTTGTTCTGTGAGGTTAAATTCCTTTTCGGAGCAAGGATTAAGTTGTAGTCTTGTTGACTTTTCCTCCCAGGCCAGGAATGTCTCCAGTAGATAGCATGTCCCTAGTTCCAGTCTGCTGAGAGAGTATATCCTGATGTACACTCTGTGTGTATAGTCCGTTCTGGTAGTATATTCCTTCCTATAACAGCCCCGAGCAAGGGTAGCCTCTACACCTCCCAGAATCCCCTGGTTAGCTAGGGAATTATGTTTATACACACACACATACATATATTTACGTGTATGGGTGAACTACAACAGCCATCATGCCAGGTTAACCCCCCAAAAACTCAATCGGTACTTAAAGTTTATGATGTTGGACAAGTTTGCTTTAGATGCATCATCGGTGGGGTTCAGTGTGCTCTCTGGCTGCAGGGTAAACTACAACTCCCGCTACTTTAGATGCATCATCGGTGGGGTTCAGTGTGCTTTCTGGCTGCATGGTAAACTACAACTCCCGCTACTTTAGATGCATCATCGGTGGGGTTCTGTGTGCTCTCTGGCTGCAGGGTAAAATACAACTCCTGCTACTTTAGATGCATCATCGGTGGGGTTCTGTGTGCTCTCTGGCTGCAGGGTAAAATACAACTCCCGCTTCTTTAGATGTATCATCGGTGGGGTTCAGTGTGCCCTCTGGCTGCAGGGTAAACTACAACTCCCGCTACTTTAGATGCATCATCGGTGGGGTTCAGTGTGCTTTTTGGCTGCATGGTAAACTACAACTCCCGCTACTTTAGATGCATCATCGGTGGGGTTCTGTGTGCTCTCTGGCTGCAGGGTAAAATACAACTCCCGCTACTTTAGATGCATCATCGGTGGGGTTCAGTGTGCTCTCTGGCTGCAGGGTAAACTACAACTCCCGCTACTTTAGATGCATCATCGGTGGGGTTCAGTGTGCTCTCTGGCTGCAGGGTAAACTACAACTCCCGCTACTTTAGATGCATCATCGGTGGGGTTCAGTGTGCTCTCTGGCTGCAGGGTAAACTACAACTCCCGCTACTTTAGATGCATCATCGGTGGGGTTCAGTGTGCTCTCTGGCTGCAGGGTAAATTACAACTCCCGCTTCTTTAGATGTATCATCGGTGGGGTTCAGTGTGCTCTCTGGCTGCAGGGTAAACTACAACTCCCGCTACTTTAGATGCATCATCGGTGGGGTTCAGTGTGCTCTCTGGCTGCAGGGTAAACTACAACTCCCGCTACTTTAGATGCATCTTCGGTGGGGTTCAGTGTGCTCTCTGGCTGCAGGGTACACTACAACTCCCGCTACTTTAGATGCATCATCGGTGGGGTTCAGTGTGCTCTCTGGCTGCAGGATAAACTACAACTCCCGCTACTTTAGATGCATCATCGGTGGGTGTTCAGTGTGCTCTCTGGCTGCAGGGTAAACTACAACTCCAGCTACTTTAGATGCATCATTGGTGGGGTTCAGTGTGCTCTCTGGCTGCAGGGTAAACTACAACTCCCACTACGGTGAGTCAGTCCCATCAAATCCCTCCAGTAGGTTGTGTTAGTCATGAGTTTTCTGTGTGCCAAGTGTGGTCCAGGTCCGTCATCGGTGGAAGTCACCGTTTCTCTGGTTGTGGGTGAACTACAACTCCCAAAAAGGAAGATCAGTTGTCGTCGTCGTCATCCCCAACCCCTCCAGTGATCAAATTTCAGCATATCAGGTCTTTGTGCCAAGTTTGGTCCAGATCCATCGATGTATGGGTTCACAGTGATCTCTGGATGTAGGAGAACTACAACTCCCACAAGTCAAGGTGTGCAAATTGTGGTGCAGATCCATCACTGCTTGTATCCTAGTTTGGGGGGGGGGGGGCTTGGCTGATGCCCATGTACCTTGGAAGCTGCCTCAGATGCCGTCACAGTTTCCTCCTGCAGTTGCTCCTGACGTTTTGCAGAGAATCGGGTGGAACGGGAGAGGTCCTTCTCCGCATTCGGCACACTCTCCTCGTTCGTTTCTGGCTCCATTGCTATAGAAACCAGGCTTGCTGGAGCCTCTGAAACGATGGTGGGAATATACCGTGGGTGATCTAATTGCAAACGGGGAGCGTCATTGCATAAACCCCCTCAATAATTGCATAATAGTTGGGCGTACCTGTTTTGGACATCCTTTTTATTGGAGAGTAGCTGTCCCTTGCCACGCGTTGCTGTCGCCCAGTCTGTGTGTGTGTGTGTGTGTGTATTTGTGTATTTGTGTATCTGTGTATTTATGTGGTTATGCGCATGCATTGTAATATATTTATTACTAGCTTGGGGACCCCGGCGGCGCCTGGGTTAATTGAGAAAGGCATTGTGTGGCAAGGTTGGTCTTTATCAGTTGGTTATGTTGCTTGCAGTGATCTCTGGAAGTTAGTGAGGGTACTGCGAGTCCCATCGTCCATGGTACATCCTTCTCCAAACTGCACCAGGATGTAGAGTGGGTCATGGGGGCTCTGTGTGCCAAGTGTGGTCTTGATCGGTCATTGGATGAGGGTCGCAGTGGGCTCTGGAAGTGAGGGAAGGTACTGGAAGTCCCATCATCCACGGTCCCCCTTCTCCAAACAGCACCAGGATGTAGAGTGGGTCATGTGGGCTCTGTGTGCCAAGTGTGGTCTTGATCAGTCATTGGATGAGGGTCGCAGCGGTCTCTAGAAGTGAGTGAAGGTACTTCAAGTCCCATCATCCGTGGCCCATCCCACTCAAAACTGCACCAGGATGTAGAGTGGGTCATGGGTACTCTGTGTGCCAAGTTTGGGCCTGGTCTCTGATTTGTAGGGGCTGCAATGTTCTGTGGGGAATGAATCGGGTGAAGCTACTGCAAATCCCATCATTTGTGAGCCACCCTGCCGTAAACCGCACCAGGTGTGTAAAGTGGGCCATTGGGCCTCTGTGTGCCAAGTTTGGTCCTGATTCGTCATTGGTGTGGGCCACAGTGCTCTAAGGAAGAGAATTAAAGTACTGCAAGTCCCATCATCCATGGTGCATCCTCCCTCAAACTGCACCAGGATGTAGAGTGGGTCATGGAGGCTCTGTCTGCCAAGTTTTGCTTTGATCCATCATTACTGGGAGTTGAAGTGGTATCATGAAATTAATGAAGGTACTGCAAGTCCCATCATCTGTGGCCCACCCTCCTCTAAACAGCACCAGGATGTAGAGTGGGTCATGGAGGCTCTGTCTGCCAAGTGTGATGTTGCTACTTCATTATAAGGCGTTGGAGTGGTATTATGGAAGTAATGAAAGCACTGCAATTCCCATCATGCGTGGTGTACCCTCCTCCAAAGTGCAGCAGGTCATGGGGGCTCTGTGTGGGCAGTTGGGTGTGTATTGGTTATTGGATGAGGGTCACAGTGGTCTTAGGAAGTTAGTGAAGGTACAGGAAGTCCCATCATCCGTGCCCCCCCCCCTCAAACTGCACCAGGATGTAGAGTGGGTGTTGGGGGGGGGGGGGGGGCTGTGCGGCAAGTGTGGTCTTTTTCTGTGTTTTAAGGGGCGTAGTCAGGAGAAATAAGAAAAGTAAGTCTTACTGTGAAATCAGGCTGAGGCCTAGCCAGGAGAATTAATTGGAGGACGTGCTGCTGTGTGTGTAGGGCGAGGCCTAGTTGGTAAAAGTAACTAAAGGAAGCCTGTTTGTAAAGTAGTGTCTGTGAGAGCTTTGGCAAATAGGGAAGCAGGAATGGTGGCCAATATGCTCGCTCACTCTGTGGCAACCAATCATGGTGTTTGAGGCAATGGTGGCCAATCAGAGGCGGTGTAGCAAATTTTGCCTCTGTGGGAACCAATCATGATGTTTGAATGTAGGGGGTGGGACTTTAGAGGCCGGGAGCCAATCAGAACGCTGGCACATACAAACATACATACATTCTGCTTTATTATATAATAATAATAATAATAATATAGAGATAATATAGAGAAGAGATATAGAGATACTAGTCAAACATTGAGTCCTTCCACGGTGCCCATGGACCAGGCGCGGAGGAAACTCAACGTACGTCTCTGGGCATCACGACGGTGCAGCCTCGTCCTCTTAACGTGTCTCTTCCCTCCTCTCCTCTGTTCGCAGTGATCCATGCTGACGAAGCGCCATTCGTGCAGATGAGCCCGGGGCCCCGGCGGCAGCGGCGGCAGCGGCACTCCCAACCCAGATAGTTGGTCTTGAGGCCCGTCAGGATGCCGTCCACCAACCGAGCGGGCAGCTTGAAGGACCCGGAGGTGGCGGAGCTCTTCTTCAAGGAGGACCCGGAGAAGCTCTTCTCAGACCTCCGAGAGATCGGCCATGGCAGCTTCGGCGCCGTTTATTTTGTAAGAGGGCTTGTGGGATCTACCAAAGAGTCACGTCACAAACATACCTTCGAAGGGCCCTATTCTCTCTCTTACGAACCTGCCTCCATTTGGGGAGGTTGCCCCCTTGTCCCACCTTCTTCAAGGAGAGGCGCAACGAGGCAGGGCCTTCTCGATGGCTGCCCCTCATTGCCAGACTAATTTCCAGGACTCCCTAACCGCCTGCAATAGACCTGTCTCTTTCCATAGGTTAACTCTGTCCTTTCCAAGGCCTTGTCCACCAAAATAAAGAGCTGGGTTTTCTGTTTGTTATTGTTTTTTTGATTGGCCATTTTGTGGATTTTAGCCACCTTTGCCTTTTATAATCCCCCCCCCCCTTCTGTTGGGCTGCCCTGAATTGGGGGCTTGTCCCAAAGGGCCTGAGTGCTTGGCTCCAGCGTCCTCTTCGAGTGCCTCCCTGGAACAATAGCAGGCTGAACAATAGCGCGTTGTTGTGTGGGAACAGAGGTGCCTTGCGGAGCCACAGACTGGTCGCTATTGTCAGCCAGGGCTGCGGGGCACAGCCGGGGACCCGGGTCTCTTTGCAGAGTGCGCCTCGCACCTGGTAGCAGGGCCACAAAACTATACCATATAGACTCAAAGATATAAGTTTGTCAGGAGTCTGAAGGCCATTGCTTGCAATACTATATGATATATTTCTCCTCTTCCCCTCCCTTAACAGTGGGTTTTCTTTTCCAGTCAAAAGGGAGGGATGGAGGGGAGAAATATATATATATTTATATATACATATATATATATATATATATATGATATTTATATAGAACTGCCATATATATATAATATATATACAATTTTATGTATGAATTTTCCCCTCACGTGTTTGCAAGTCTCTGCAAATCCTGTATAGATATAGATATCGATAAATATATAGAGGTACCTATATATCTATTTGTGTATGAGTGTGTGTGTGTGTGTATATATATGTATGTATATATATATATATATATAATTTTATGTATGAATTTTCCCTTCACATGTTTGCAAGTCTCTGCAAATCCTGTATAGATATAGATATCAATAAATATATAGAGGTACTGTACCTATATATCTGTTTATGTATGTATGTGTGTGTGTATATATATATATATGTATATATATATGTATATATATCTATATGTATATATTATTTTATGTATGAATTTTCCTCCTCACATGTTTGTAAGTCTCTGCAAATCCTATATAGATATAATTATCTATATAGAGAGAGATGTCTAGATAATATATATGAATATAGATATATTGGGCTTGCAAATATTGCAGGAGGGAAGTGCACACACAAATATATATAGACATGTCTAGATAGATGGGAAAAAGGAAGCTCTTGTGGGAATTTCTGGTCGCCCGGAGTATTCATGCCTTGTGTCTTTGGCTTTGCAGGCACGCGATGTCCGAACCAATGAAGTGGTGGCCATCAAGAAGATGTCTTATAATGGGAAACAGTCCAACGAGGTGCGTGAATTGAGGTTCAGAGGCCTCGCTGCATCTGTGTTTGGGTGAAACGCTTCACGTGTGTCCAAAAACGGTCTTGGAGGCCAAAAAGAAGGGCTCTCTGAGAGATACTTTGCAGGACCTCTGTGTCCGTTGGCCTTGGAGTGGGAAGGGGCAACGGCTTTGAGCAAAATGAGCTTTACGGGGGAATGGAAGCATGCCATATTTGTATCTTGTATGTTGTATGTTGTCGAAGGCTTTAATGGCCAGAATCACTGGGTTGCTGTGAGTTTTCTGGACTGTCTGGTCATGTTGCAGAAGCATTCTCTCCTGACATTTCACCCACACCTATGGCAGACATCTTCAGAGGTTTTTATTTAAAAATATTTAATATTTATTTAATATTAAATTTATTAAAATATTTAATAAATAATTAATATTTATTTATTAATAATTATTAAAATTATTAAAATAAAATTATATATCTATCTATCTATATCTATATATATATATATAGAGGTCATTCTCAGAGGTTAAGGGGTCTGTTGGAAACTTATGTATTTATTTATTATTCATTTTTATATACTGCTCCTTCCAGCAGGCTCGGGGCAGTTTACATAATTCACATAAAATATCACAATACAATTTAATATAGCATACTAAAAGCATAAAAATACACAACTACAACATAAAACAAGCGTCTACAGGAGTCAACAGATTGAATGCTAAGCTTATATCTTACTTCAAGGGCCGGTGAGGTTGAAAGCTTTTTTGAACAAGAACGTCTTACAAGCTCTCCGAAACGGAGCTAATTCATTAATGGCGCGAACCTCATCTGGCATTGAGTTCCAAAGGGATGGTGCAGCCGCGTAGAAGGCTCTTGATCTCGTTGAAGATAGCCGGCAGGAGTGGATCGACAGGACTAACAGGAGGTTCTGTTCTTTTGAGCGTAGTGATCTCGGGGGAACATATGGGGTGAGACGGTCCCTCAGGTACGCTGGCCCTAGACCATACAAGGCCTTGAAGGTCAATACCAGCACCTTGAAAACAATCCGGTACTCTATTGGTAGCCAGTGCAGTTGCTGCAAAGTAGGTGTTATATGCTCTCGGACTGACGTTCCCGCCAGAAGTTGAGCAGCAGCATTCTGCACCAGCTTAAGTTTCCAGATTGTTGCCAAGGGAAGGCCTATGTAGAGGGTGTTACAGTAATCCAGCCTCGAGATGACCGTTGCCTGGATCACCGTAGCCAGGTCGCCTGTGGACAAGTAGGGAGCCAGCCGCGTAGCCTGCCTCGGATGGTAAAATCTCCACGGTCTTGCATACCATGGAGATTTGCGTCTCCATCAATAGCAATGGGTCCAAATGGACCCCCAGGCTCTTTACGGAGGACGACGGGCTTAGAGGCTCGCCGTCCAGGGTAGGCAGCCGGCCACCACTCAATCCAGGGCGACCCAGCCATAGGATCTCCGTCTTCGACGGGTTAACCTTCAACCGGCTAGCCCGCAGCCACCCAGTCACGGCTTCAAGGCATTGATGGAAACAATCGAGTACGGTCTCCGGCCTGCCCTCCATTCTCATCACAAGCTGGGTGTCATCTGCGTACTGATGGCACTCCAGACCAAAGTCGCGAACCAGCTGGGCCAGTGGGCGCATGTAGACGTTGAACAATAGCGGGGAAAGGATGGCCCCCTGGGGGACCCCACAAGTTAATGGGAGCCTCCCAGAAACCATCCCCCCCACCTCCACTCGTTGTCCCCGGTCCTGGAGAAAGGAGGCCACCCATTTAAGGGCAGTCTCCCTGACTCCCGACACGGCTAAACGGTGGGTCAACAGCGCATGATCTACCGTGTCAAAAGCTGCTATCAGATCTAACAATACAAGCAGCGCTGGCCCATGCTTACTCTTGTCTGCTTTCATAGTTTCCAAAAGGCCCCTTAACCTCTGAGGATGACCTTATATATATATATATATATATATATATATAGTCATCCTCATTATATATATATATATATATATAATTTTATTTTAATAATTTTAATAATTAATAATTATTATTTATTAAATATTTTTAACTAATTATATTTATATAATTATATTAATTAATTATAATTAATTATAATAAATAAATGAAAATATAAAATTGCCATACAGAAGGTCATGAGTTCGAGGCCTGCCCAGGTCGGGGTGAGCTCTCGACCAATTGTGTAGCTTGTTGTCTGTCTATGGCATTGAATGTTTGCCTGTATGTGTGCATTGTGATCCGCCCTGAGTCCCCTGCGGGGTGAGAAGGGCGGAATATAAATGATGTAAATAAATAAATAAATAAATATTATTGGCAACATCCTTAATCATGATTTTGGAGGCAAGTGTGAATGTTGCCATTGGCCACCTTGATTGGCATTGAATGGCCTTGCAGCTTCAAAGCCTGGCTTCTTCCTGCCTGGGGGACTCCTCATGCAGACAAAGATTTTTTTCTCTCTCCCACCTTGGACATTATTCCACAGATAGATAAACCTCAACTTGCGTAGTTTCCAATATTCCTCACAACTTCTGAGGATGCCTGCCATAGATGCAGGCGAAACGTCAGGACAGAATGCTTCTGGAAGATGGCAACCCATACCATATTTGTGTTCGTGTTTTCCTTGTTCGTTTTCTGCCTTTGTAAAGTTACACGCGCGGGATCCCTCCCTCCCTCCCTGCGGCCTGACAAAAGGAAACTTGCTAGGAATGATAGGCACAGACATGACGGCAGGAGACGGCCGCACAGGGTTTGCCTGCCAAACCGAATCAGAAGGCCGGTCAGGCAGAAACGGCATCCCGGCTCCCCTCCGCTCCGAACCCATTTCGTCCTGAGGAACTTCACAAAGATAACAGCGGCGGCATGAGCGTGGGAAAATGCCAGTCCTGGCAGATTAGGGGCGGCTTTGAGCCGGCTGGGGAGAGGAGGAATGTCACGCATTGGCTCCGACTCAGCCACTTGGCCAGCGGCTCTGGATTCTGGGCCCGGTCGGAAACTGAGACCTTCCCTGTTTCGGTGGCATTTCCAAAATCCCAGCTTGTTTCAATACAGGCGCCTCTTATGCGTCTTATTACTCCAATAGTAATAATAATAATAACAACAATCCGCTTTCCTCTCTTAAACGGGACTCAAAGTGGCTTTGGCTGGGTTTAGAGCTCTCTGGATAATGGTGAACTACAACTCCCAGATTCCCAGGACAATCACCCCCCAAACCCTGCCGGAATTCGCAGTTGGGTCTGCGTGCCAAGTTTGGTCCAGATCCGTTGTTGCCTGGGTTCAGTGCTCTCTGGGTAAGGGTGAACTACAACTCCCAGATTCCCAGGACAATCACCCTCAGACTTCGCCCATATGCACAGTCGGCCATGTTGGGTCTGTGTGCCAAGTTTGGTCCAGATCTGACGTCGGCTGGGTTCAGTGCTTTTTGGATGCAGGTGAACTATAACTCCCTAAGCCAGGGTCAATTCCCACAAACCTCTGCAGTATGTTCAGTTGGTCATGGGGCTTCTCTGTGCCAAGCACTCTCTCCTGACGTTTCGCCTGCTTCTATGACAGGCGTCCTCAGAGGCTGTGAGACCTCACAACCTCCTGAGGACGCCTGCCACAGATGCAGGCGAAACGCCAGGAGAGAGTGCTTCTAGAACATGCCCATACAGCCCAAAAAACCTACAACAACCCAGTGATTCCGGCCTTGAAAGCCTTCGACAGTGAATTGGGTGAAGGTACTGCAAACCCCATCATCCACGGTCCATTCTGCCCCAAATAAAGTGGGTCACGGGGTGGAGTTTGTGTGTCAAGTTTAGTCCAGGTCTGTCATTCGTGGGGGTCACAGTGGTCTCAAGAAGTAAGTGAAGGTACTGCGAGTCCCATCACCCACGGTCCATCCTCGCCCAAACCATACCAGGACGTAAACTGGGTTGCGGAGGCTCTGTGTGCCAAGCTTGGCCCTGGTCCATCATTGGTGGAGGTAGCAGTGGTCTGTGGGAGCAGAAGTGATTGAAAGTACTACAGATCCTATCATCATGTTCCACCCTCCCCCAAACTTCACCAGAATGTGAGGTGGACCATGGGGGTTCTGTCTGTGTGCCAAGTTTGGTCCAGGTCTGCCATTTGTGGGGGTCGCAGTGGTCTCAGAAAGTGAGCGAAGGTACTGCGAGTCCCATCATCCACGGTCCATTCTCGCCCAAACCATACCAGGACGTAAAGGGGTTGTGGGGGCTCTGTGTGCCCTGATCAGTCATTGGGGGGTCGCAGTGGTCTGTGGGAGCGGAAGCGATTCATAGTACTGCAGATCCCATCATCCTTGGTCCGTCCGTCCCCAAACTTCACCAGGATGTGAGGTGGGGATTCTATCTGTGTGCCAAGTTTGGTCCAGGACCGCCATTTGTGGGGGTCGCAGTGGTCTGTGGGAGCGGAAGCGATTCATAGTACTACAGATCCCATCATCCATGGTCCTTGGTCAAACCTGCCCTTCACCTCTTCCCCAGAAATGGCAGGACATCGTGAAAGAGGTGAAGTTCCTCCAGAGGATCCAGCATCCCAACAGCATCGAATACAAGGGTTGCTACCTACGGGAGCACACAGCCTGGGTGAGTACTGACTGCCCTTCATTCTGACCACTTGGCCCCCTCCTCGCCCCCTTAAGCCGCCGGACTTGGATCCCAGCCCTCCTTGGCTGACCTCCTCCTCCTAATGCTCTGCCTGCGTGAGGCGGGATTTATGGAGGCCTTTGGAATGTTAAATCCCAAACAAATAGGGAAAGGCCTCCTCCCGGCGCTAGTGGCTTCCTACTTAACTTTGGTAACATCACGCTATCTTATTTACATTACTGCGAGGCATTTTATTTTATTTTATTAGAAATGTTTATATATATATATATATATATATATATAATTTATTTAATATGTATATTTATTATTATATTATTTTATATTATATTTTTATTATTTATTTATTATGTATATTTATTATTTATTATTATATTATTTTATATTATATTTGTATTATTTATTTATTATGTATATTTATTATTATATTATTCTATATAATATTTTGATTGTTTATTTATTATGTATATTTATTATTTATTATTATATTATTTTATATTATATTTTTGATTATTTATTTATAATGTATTTATTATTATTTTTATTATATTATTATTATTTTATATTTATATTTTTATTATTATTTATTATTTATTTATTATGTATATTTATTATTTATTTTATATTATATTTTTATTATTTATTTATTATGTATATTTATTATTAATTATTATATTGTTTTATATTATATTTTTATTTATTTTTATTATTTATTTATTTATTTTATATTATATTTTTATTATTTATTATTTTATTATTTATTATTTTATTATTTATTATTATATTTTTGATTATTTTTATTATTATTTTATATTATATTTTTGATTATTTATTTATTATGTATATTCATTATTTATTATTATTTTATATTATATTATTATTATTTATTATGTTTATTTATGTTTATATTATTTTATATTATATTATTATTTATTTATTATGTATATTTATTATATTATGTGTGTGTGTGTGAAGGGGTTCCTATTAACTGGGGCTGATAGGCTCTAGAGTCCAACTCATTTGGAGACGATGTTGCCAGAAACCACGGGAGGGATTTGGGGGTCTTGACCTAGTCGCCCAAGCCACACGTTGATGGGATCCCCCGTTTTTGTTGTACATAGAATTATAGTTTCTATCTGTAAACACTGATGCTTTATTTTCCTTTTTCTTTCTTTCTCCAGCTTGTTATGGAATACTGCTTAGGGTCGGCATCAGATCTGTTAGAAGGTACGTCCCTTGCTCCCTGTTGTTGTTGTTGTTCAGTGTGGCAGCATTTCCCTCATATGGGGAAGGAAGGCACACAGATCCAGTGGTTATGACCCTTCCCCAGAGCCTTGTTGTTGTTGTTGATAATAATAATAATAATTCTTCAGTGTAGCGACATTTTCCGTTATGTGGGAAGGGGTGGCACTCAGATCCAGTGGTTGCAACCTTCCCCAGAGCCTTGTTGTTGTTGTTCCTCTTCCTCTTCTTCTTAACTTGCTTGCCTAAGTTATTTGAAAAAGTCATTTTTTAATTTTAAAAAACTGTACCAAATGCATAAGGTTGTGGGTGAACTACAACTCCCACCATGCCAGGTTAACCCCTAAAAACTCCATTGGTACTTAAAGTTTGCTGTGTTGGGCAAGTTTGCTCTAGGTGCAACATGGATGGGGTTCAGGGTGCTCTCTGGCTGTAGAGTAAACTATAACTCCCACTATGGTGAGTCAGTCCCCTCCAACCCCTCCAGTAGGGGGTTCTATGTTCTAAGAGTGGCCCAGGTCCATCACCATTTTCCTGGTTGTGGGCGAACTACAACTCCCGGAAAGGAAGATCAGTCCCCTCCAAACCCTTCCAGTAATCAAATTTTGGCAGATCAGGTCTGTGTGCCAAGTTTGGTCCAGATCCATCTGTGTTTGGGTTCATAGTGCTCTCTGGATGTAGGTGAACTACAACTCCCCCAAGGCTGTGAATTTCCCCCAAAGGGTTCCAGTCTTTTTTGCTGGTCATGGGGGCTGTGTGTGTCAAGTTAGGTCGAATTCCATCTTGGGTGGAGTTCAGGGTGCTCCTTTGATTGCAGGTGAACTATACATCCCACTACCTACAACATAAAGAACTTTCCGATCAATAGGCTTTGCATTGTTTGTTTGGAAATATAAATTTTCTTTTTCCCGCCCTTCCAGTCCATAAAAAGCCATTGCAAGAGGTGGAAATCGCCGCTATCACCCACGGTGCGCTCCAGGGCCTGGCGTACTTGCATTCTCACAACATGATCCATAGGTCAGTCCTTTGGGATATGGGTGGAGGGGGCCATTTTAGCCAGCTTGGGAACCAGCCAATGCCTCTCGTTGGTTCTGCGGTGTGGCTGACTCCACCCTTCCTTTCCTCCGTAGAGATATCAAGGCGGGGAACATCCTGTTGACGGAACCAGGCCAGGTGAAGCTGGCCGACTTCGGGTCCGCCTCCATCGCCTCTCCAGCCAATTCATTCGTGGGGACGCCATATTGGTAAGAGGGTCGTACGAGGTCAGAGCAGGGGCGCCATATTGGTAAGAGGGTCATGCGAGGTCAGAGCGGGGGGCGCCATATTGGTAAGAGGGTCATGCGAGGTCAGAGCGGGGGCGCCATATTGATAAGAGGGTCGTGCGAGGTCAGAGTGGGGGCGCCATATTGGTAAGAGGGTCATGCGAGGTCAGAGTGGGGGCGCCATATTGGTAAGAGGGTCACGTGAGGTCAGAGCGGGGGGCGCCATATTGGTAAGAGGGTCACGTGAGGTCAGAGCGGGGGCGCCATATCGGTAAGAGGGTCACGCGAGGTCAGAGCGGGGGCGCCATATCGGTAAGAGGGTCACGCGAGGTCAGAGCGGGGGCGCCATATCGGTAAGAGGGTCACGCGAGGTCAGAGCGGGGGCGCCATATCGGTAAGAGGGTCACGCGAGGTCAGAGCGGGGGCGCCATATCGGTAAGAGGGTCTTACGAGGTCAGAGCAGGGGCGCCATATCGGTAAGAGGATCACGCGAGGTCAGAGTGGGGGCGCCATATGGGGCAGAGACTCACGCGAGCTCTGACCGGGGGCGCCATATAGGGAAGAGGGTCACGCGAGGTCAGAGCGGGGGCGCCAAGAGGGTCACGGTCAAGAGGGTCACGCGAGGTCAGAGCGGGGGCGCCATATCGATAAGAGGGTCACGCGAGGTCAGAGCGGGGGTGCCATATCGGTTAAAGGTCTTTAGTATCTGCTGAGCCTGTTGGTTCTGCTTTCTAGGATGGCCCCGGAAGTAATTTTAGCCATGGACGAAGGGCAGTACGACGGGAAAGTGGACGTCTGGTCTCTTGGGATCACGTGTATCGAATTAGGTGAGCCACCTCTGTCCCTTTGCCAGAGGTGAATGTGTCCTCTACACTTAGGATATTGACACCAAATTTGGAACCAATTGATCGTCACTCGTAATAACACTGAAAAACACAGCGGAAGAGACCAAACCCCCCACCTTTTCCCAAACATCAGCTAGAGCTGCCACAGCAGCTCACCCTAAGAACAAGGTGGAGAAATAGCCCATAACTCACGAGTAACTGGAACCAGGAACAAGGCACACGATCTCAGGATCACAGGAATGCCAGAGACAAGAACCAGACATCAACTCTTTGACCGCCGCAAATGCAGCCCCATAAACCCATTTCTTATATAGCACTTAAACATCACTGTCGTCTGAAGACCCTCCTTGATCATGAGCTCCAGCTGCTTCATCTCCTACAGCTGATGTGCTCTGTGCAGACCTCCAATCTTGCCAACGCTGTTGGAAACCTGAAGTATCCCAATCTGTCCCTGAAGCCTCAGAAGGCCAGTCTAAATTGCTGTCGAAGCCGAGGAAGGTATCAGAATTAGACTCTTCATTACACACATCCCTTACTTCCTGAACCAATGTTGATTCTAGATCAGTATCACTTTCCTCTGACCCCATCTCTTCTTCCCCAGGAAAACCTTCAAAGGTTTCTGAATCAGAAGGAGCTCTAAGTATCTGCCGGATCTTTTTTCTCGGTTCCAATCCTTCAAGACTAGAATCACTAACAGCCCTTTTCCTCCCAGCTGCAGAGTCTTGATTACACAGAGCCTCACCCCTTTCCATACTACTGCTATATGCTATTGACCCAGCATCTTCCCCAACACTACTAGTAGTAGAAGCCGAAGGCTCAGTTACAACACTTGGGGTTCTTTCTGGGTGCGTGAACCCCCTTTAAGCCTTCCTTCCTTCCTTTTTCTCTCCGCAGCCGAAAGGAAGCCGCCTCTGTTCAACATGAACGCAATGAGTGCCTTATACCACATAGCGCAGAATGAGTCCCCAACACTCCAGTCCAACGAATGGTAAGAAAAGGGGCGACTGCCATGTTTGCCTTGAGGCCGTTTCGGGTCACTCGAGAAGAGAATTGTTCGTAAACAACTGATTTCTCGCGACATTTCGAGATGGTTTTTGCCTCTGAAACCAGGCCCGTTTCAATCCTTCCCGCTGTCTCCTCTCGCCCTTTCCTTAGGTCGGATTATTTCCGAAACTTTGTCGATTCTTGCCTCCAGAAAATCCCCCAAGACAGGCCTACGTCGGAGGAACTCTTGAAGGTCAGTTTGACACGGACACGTTAGAAACTCGTATTAGCATTGTTATTAAATGGCTTCTCTTTACTGGGTCGCGTTGAGTTTTCCGGGCGGCTTGGCCATGTTCTAGAAGCGTTCTCTCCTGACGTTTTGCCCACATCAATGACAGGCATCCTCAGAGGTTTTGTGAGATCTAAAATGAGACAATATTTATTTGTTTGTTTGTTTACAAGCGGCTTACAAGTAAAATGTAAATACAATATATTATATTACTGCCATAGCACAATATTAATATTTTATATTACATTGTACTATAACATTATACTGTAATATTATTAGTAATATTACATGTAATATAAATATATATGATTATAATATATTATTATTAGTAGTAGTATATAATAGTACATTATAATCTCCCTGGGCATTACTTCACGAACGAAGATTCTTAGGAAGGACTCATCCCACGCTTTTTACAAGCGCATGGATGACTAAAAAGGCCAATCTGAGATAGGCAAGTTCGGTTGCAGAAAGCACAGCAGAAAGTCTCTTTGGGTGATGTTGTTTCCAAGTTGCGGTTCTTTCTGCATTGTCGTTTCTCTTCGAGACCCGTTCGGCGTGTCTTCTCGAAAGAGGCCGCAGCATTGTGGATAGTGCGTCTCCACGCCTCCCGATGTGAGGCCAGGGTGGACCATTGTTGGTGATCAATCTGGCCGAGCCTGAGATGTTGCTTCAGGGAGTCCTTATATCTCTTTTTGGGGGCGCCTCTCTTGCGCTGACCCATGGCGAGTTCACCGTAGAGTAGTATCTTTGGGAAGCAGTGCTCCTCCATCCTAGAGACGTGCCCTGCCCAGCGCAGCTGTGTTCCCAATAGCGTGGCCTCAATGCTGGTGATCCCTGCTTGCTCAAGGACAGCAACATTCGTCACATAGTCGGTCCAGTGTATATTTAGGATTGTGCGAAGACAGCGCTGATGAAAGCGTTCGAGGAGTCGTAGGTGTTGGCGATAGGTGACCCATGTTTCAGACCCATAGAGGAGAATAGGCAGTACGATAGCTCTGTACACACTGATTTTGGTGCTTTGCCTCAGGTGCTTGTTGCTCCAGACTCTCTTGTGAAGCCTTCCAAATGCACTCTATGCTTTTGCTAATCTGTGATCTATCTCTTTGTCAATCTTGGCGTCTGAAGAGATGATGCTTCCCAGGGAGGTGAACTGCTGAATGGACTTAAGCACAGATGCGCCTATGGTGACGTGGGGATGGTGGTGTTCTTCCTGTGGTGCGGGCTGGTAGAGGACTTCCCTTTTCTTCAGGCTGACTTCCAGCCCAAACAGCTCTGCAGCTGCTGCAAAGCAGGATGTGAGGCGCTGCAGGGCTGCTTCTGGATGGGCGTCAATTATCAATATTATATGTATATACATTATGTTATATTGTTATATTATTTATTTACGACATTTATATACCGCCCTTCTCACTCTGAAGTGGACTCGGAGCGGCTTACAAGTAAAATGTAAATACAAGATATTATATTATTGCCATAGCACAAAATTAATATTATATATTACATTGTACTATAGCATTATAATATAATATTATTTGTAATATTACATGTAATATAAAATATAAAATTATAATATGTTATTATTATAAGTGATAGTATTATATTGTATTACATTGTAATATTATCAATACTATATGTATACAAAATATATATTATATCATTATATTATACTAGCTGTACCCGGCACGCGTTGCTGTGCCCTATTTTGGAGATGCGAGAAAGTCTGAGTATGTAAGGGTTGGAATTGTTGTTAGTTATGGTGTTGTTGGGGCCCTGGCTGTGTCGTTGTGGGTTGTTGTGGTGGGTGGGATGTTGGAGTCCTGTGGAGTTGTTGTTGTGTGGTGTTGCTGGCGTTCTGCATAGCTTGTGGATATACAATGTTTTTTGTCTTTCCGTCTGCTGTGTTGATGTAGAGGTTGATGCTTGGAAGTTAACTTTGGAAGTGAGTGGAGGTACTTGAAATCCCATTATCCATGGTGTGTCCTCCTCTCAACTGCAGTCGGATGGAGTGTGGGTCATGGGGGGCATTGTGTGCCAAGTTTGGTCTTTATCGGTCTTGGTTCTGGGCCACAGTGGTCTGTGGGGAATGATGGGTTGTGAAGTACTACAAATCCCATTATCCATGGAGGTACTTCAAGTCCCATAATCCATGGTCCACCCTCCTCCAAACTGTAGTAGAATGTAGCTTGGGTCATAGGGGCTCTGTGTGCCAAGGTAGGTTACTGTAAATTCAGGCCATACACAATGTCCCATGAGCTGAGGCCTAGTCAGGAACAGCAAGTTAATGAAGCCTTACTGTCAATTCAGGCCATACACAATGTCCAATGAGTTGAGGTGTAGTCGGGAGAATCAAGTTAATGAAGCCTTACTGTCAATTCAGAGCGTAAACAGCATTCCATTAAGTGAGGCCTAGTCAGGGAAATTAAGTTAATGAAGCCTTACTGTCAATTTTGGGCGTGGTCTGTGATTTGTAGGGGTGTAAATTTTCTGTGGGTAGTGAATTTGTGCCTCAGCCCTTTGCCTTATCCTCCTCTGACAGTTTGTTATGGGTCGGAATGTTCATGTTGGCTGGCCTGTGCAGGAGTTATGCAAATCGGCCCTTATTGGCAGCCAATCATGTTGTCAGAATGTAGAGGCTGGGAGAGTCGTTGGCAGCCCCGGAGGATGCTGGGAAATGTAGGTCTTTTTACTCGTTGTTTTGGGGGCGCTTTGGGGGGAGTTTCTTTGCTACAAACATACCTTGCTTGAGACCTATTTCTGTTGGCAAGTTTGGTGTTTCTGCGTTGTAAGGTTTCTCTTTTTGGGACTGTCGTTCCATGACGGGAACCCCTTTATATAATAGATTATAAGCACAGTGGAAGAGGCAAGATGGAACTGCCTTCCTGGCCCCTCCCTTCACTCTGATCTCAGAGCAGCGGTTGGTGCTGTGGGGGGGGGCTCCCAAAATCTCTCAGGATGCCTGCCATAAATGTGGGCGAAACGTCAGGAGCGAATGCTTCTGGAGCATGGCCATACAGCCCGGAAAACTCACAACAACCCAGTGATTCCAGCCATGGAAGCCTTCAACAATGTCAGTTCCAGACTCATCTGGCCTGCCATCGTTTCCCACTTTCCTTCTGCCCACTTTCTTGTTCTAGCATGTGTTCGTCCAGCGGGAGCGCCCCGAAACCGTGTTGATCGAGCTGATCCAGAGGACCAAGGATGCCGTCCGAGAGCTGGACAACCTTCAGTATCGCAAGATGAAGAAGCTGCTCTTCCAGGAGGCGCACAACGGGCCGACGGTCGAGGCCCAAGAAGAAGAGGAGGTAACGCCATTGGGAACCAAGTTTGGGGGGGGGACAGAATGGAACATCTCCCCCCCCCTATGCACAACACTCCTTCGTTCGAGCGCAGCCCCTTCTAAGACCAATCCTTATCCAAGGTGTGATGGCCCAGGGTCTTGTGGGTTGGACGGGAGCTCATTCTTCACGTACCGGCCTCCTCTTCCACACTTCCATAGAATCCTCGAGTTGGAAGAGACCCCCAAAGGCCACCCAGTCCAACTCCAATCTCCCAGGCAGGATGGTACAATCCGATCCCTCCCAACAGATGGCCAGCCCCTGTTTAAAGGCTTCTATAGAATCCTAGAGTTGGAGGAGACCCTCAAAGGCCATCCAGTCTCTGCTAAACATATCATGGGATCATAGAGTTGGAAGAGACCCCCCTCTCAAAAGCCATCCCAGTCTCTGCTAAACATATTGTGGGATCATAGAGTTGGAAGAGTCCCCCAAAGGCCATCCAGTGTCTGCTAAACATATCATAGGACCATAGAGTTGGAAAAGACCCCCAAAGGCCATCCAGTCTCTGCTAAATATACAGGATCATAGAGTTGGAAGAGACCCTCAAAGGCCATCCAGGCCAACCTCCTTCTGCCAGGCATGAAGACACCATTCAGTCCCTCCCAACAGATGGCCAGCCCCTGTTTAAAGACTTCTATAGAATCCTAGAGTTGGAAGAGACCCTGAAAGGCTACCCAGTGTCTGCTAAACATATGATAGGATCATAGAGTTGGAAGAGACCCTGAAAGGCCATTCAGGCCAACTTTAAATAATCTACTAGTAATAATAATAACAACAACAATAGAGAACCTACATTGCCTGGTATTCCTTGACAGTCAATCAATAACAGCAATAATAATAATAGCCTACGTGGCCTGGTATTCCTTCTGCCAGACTGAAAGGCACCATCTGATCCCTCCCAATAGATGGCCAGCCCCTGTTTAAAGACTTCTATAAAATCCTAGAGTTGGAAGACACCCCCAAAGGCCATCCAAGTCCCTGCTAAACATATCATGGGATCATAGAAGAGATCCCCAGAAGCCATCCAGTCCAACTTCCTTCTGCCAGGCAGGAAGGCACCCTCCGATCATTCCCAACAGATGGCCAGCCCCTGTTTAAAGACCTCCATAGAATCCTAGAGTTGGAAGAGACCCTCCAAAGGCCATCCAGTCCCTGCTAAACATATCATGGGATCATAGAGTTGGAAGAGACCCTCAAAGGACATCCAGGCCAACCCTCTTCTGCCAGGCAGGAAGGCACCATCCAATCCCTCCCAACAGATGCCCAGCCCCTGTTTAAAGACTTCCATAGAATCCTAGAGTTGGAAGAGACCCCCAACGGCCTTCCAGTCTTTCTTTCAGGCAGGAAGACACAGTTTGATCCCTCCGAAAAGATGGCCAGCCTCTGTTTAAAGACTTCCATAGAATGCTAGAGTTGGAAGAGACCCCCAAAGACCTTCAAGACACCATCTAATCCCCCCCAACAGATGGGAATCCAGCCTCTGCTAAAATCATAGAGTTGGGCAAGACCCCGGGACAGTCCGGTCCCTTCCTTATTACGGTTTGCTTTTCCAATCCCTCCAGGAGCAGGAGCACGGCGTGGGCCGGACGGGGACGGTGAACAGCGTGGGCAGCAACCAATCCATCCCCAGCATGTCCATCAGCGCCAGCAGCCAAAGCAGCAGCGTCAACAGCCTCCCGGACGCCTCCGACGACAAGAGTGAGCTGGACATGATGGAGGGCGACCACACCGTGATGTCCAACAGCTCCGTCATCCACCTGAAGCCGGTGGGAAGAGCAGGCGCAGGCACATTAATTTCAGGACACCAGATATATAATAGGATGCACCCGCGATTTTAAGACATGCTTCTTGTTCTTGTCTCCAGGAGGAAGAAAGCTACCGGGAGGATTCGGAGTCGAGGGCGAGAGGCTCGGAGCCCCAGTCCCCGCCACAGGCCTCCCGGCACCGCTCCCACTACCGCAACCGCGAGCACTTTGCCACCATACGCACAGCATCCCTGGTGCGTAGTAGGTCTCTCTCTGCTCCCTCTCCTCCAAACACCCCCTCCCCACCCGGCTTCCTTTGACTGGTTTTGGTCCCTTGGTGCCTCTCTCTCGCAGGTGACCCGGCAGATGCAGGAGCACGAGCAGGACTCGGAGCTGCGGGAGCAGATGTCCGGCTACAAGCGCATGCGGCGGCAGCACCAGAAGCAGCTCATGGCCCTGGAGAACAAGCTCAAGACCGAGATGGACGAGCACCGCCTCCGCCTGGACAAGGACCTCGAGACCCAGCGCAACAATTTTGCCGCAGAGATGGAGAAGCTCCTCAAGAAGCACCAGGCCGCCATGGAGAAGGAGGTAGGCCGCCCATGGGCCGGGGAGCGGGCACTTCACTTGCAGTCCTTGTGGGTTGGGTGGGAGCTCATTCCCAGCGCACTGGCCTCCTCTTCCACACTTTCATAGAATCCTAGAGTCGGAAGAGACCCCCAAAGGCCATCCAGTGTCTGCTAAACATATCATAGGATCATAGAGTTGGAAGAGGCCCCCAAAGGCCATGGAGTGTTTGCTAAACAGATCATAGGACCATAGAGTTGGAAGACACCCCCAAAGGCCATCCAGTCTCTTGTAAACATATCATAGGATCATAGAGTTGGAAGAGACCCTCAAAGGCCATCCAGGCCAACCCCCTTCTGCCAGGCAGGAAGACACCATCCAATCTCTCCCAACAGATGGCCAGCCCCTTTTTAAAGACTTCCATAGAATCCTAGAGTTGGAAAACACCCCCAAAGGCCATCCAGTCTCTGCTTAAACATGTCATGGGATCATAGAGTTGGAAGAGACTCCCAAAGGCCATCCAGGCCTATCCCCTTCTGCTAGTCAGGAGGACACAATGTGATCCCTCCCAACAGATGGCCATCCAGATTCTGTTTAAAGACTCTTTGGAAGAGGCAGAGGGAGCTATGGCCCAAAACCTTTTTGCTCAGCCTTATTTTATATTGTTGAGTGTATTTTATGATTTATTTACTTCATTATGTCGCTGTTTTGTGTTTTGTTTTGTATTCTTTTATGCATGCTATGATGGGCTTGGTCTCATGTAAGCCGCCCCGAGTCCCAGTTGGGGAGATGGTGGCGGGGAATAAATAATGTATTATTATTATTATTAAGAGAAATCATCACCCAGATGATAGCGGAAATGTCAGGCAACCCAGAAGAAGAAACGGAACAAGATATAGATAGAGTCTACAGAATCAGCACCAACTATGCCAAGAGAAAGAAAATACCGAGAGACAGGCCCGGATCAACACCTTTTGGCGCCCTAGGCCACAGTTTGGAATTATGCCCCCTGCCTCGCGCCGCCGCGATTAGAGAGGCCTATCCCCATCCCCCACTCCCCCAGCCCTTCCTCCTCTTCCTCCACTCATCTTCTCTCTCCGCACCGACATCCATCCACTCAGCATGCCCCGCAGCTGAGGCTTCTCCCTGCTGCTGCTATGCCTTAGCAGTGAATGCGCGCGCCAGCCAATGGGGCGATCCCAAACAACCCCATTGGTCCCAGCATGCCCCTGCTGCTGCTAGCTGAGAGAAAAGCTGCGCGGTGGCGGCGACAGCCAATGGGGCACCCGAGGAAGTGCTCCTGCTGCTGCTTGGCTGCCACCGCCGCACCAGTCCAGTGCAGCAGTAGCAGCAGAAAAGCTAGCGCGGCGAAGAGCAGGGGCGCCAATGCTTAGGGGCACCCGAGGCGGTGCCTCCTAGCTGCAGCAGCAGCCTCCGGTGGCAGCCAATGGGGTTGCCCGAGGCGGTGGCTGCCTGCTCCAGGCAACCCCCATTGGCTGCCACCGCCGCACCAGTCCTCCTGCTGCTGCTATGCCTTAGCAGCAGTAGAAAAAGCTAGCGCGGTGGCGGCGACAGCCAGTGGGACCCAAGGCAGTGCCACCGCCACGCCAGTCCTCCTGCTGCCACCTTAGCAGCACGCCAGTCCTCCTGCTGCTGCCAATGGGGGCGCCCAGCAGCAGCAGGGGCAAATTGGCTGCCACCGCCACGCCAGTCCTCCTGCTGGCTATGCCTTAGCAGCAGCAGGAAAAGCTAGCTTGGCGGCGGCAGCCAATGAGGGCGCCCGAGGTGGTGCTTAGCTGCTAAGTGCCGTCCCAGGCAACCCCATTGGCTGCCGCCGCACCAGTCCTCCTGATGCAGCTATGCCTTAGCAGCAGCAGGAAAAACTAGCGCGGCGGTGGTGACAGCCAATGGGGGTGGCGCTTGAGCCGGGCTGGAATTACCAGCAAACGGAGGAGGAGGGGGAAGGTCTGTAAATCTGCGCCACCCCGTGGCTTACGCCCATAGGCCATGGCCTAGGGTGGCCTTATGGGTAATCTGGGCCTGCCGAGAGAGGTGATGGTAGACTTGGTGTCAATACGTTTCTCTTTGCAGGCCAAAGTCATGGCCAACGAGGAGAAGAAGTTCCAGCAGCACATCCAAGGCCAGCAGAAGAAGGAGCTCAACAGCTTCTTGGAGTCGCAGAAGAGAGAGTATAAGCTTCGCAAAGAGCAACTCAAAGAGGTAAATGTGGGCGAAGGCTGTGGAGGGTGGATCGGGGTCAAGATCCTCCATTGTTTTGAACTTTTCTGAATGCAGGGGCCAACCGAGCACAGTGGCGAGCCCACACTCTTCCTTTGCCTCTCTTTTCCCCAGGAGCTGAGCGAGAACCAGAGCACGCCCAAGAAGGAGAAGCAGGAGTGGCTCTCCAAGCAGAAGGAGAACATCCAGCACTTCCAGGCCGAGGAGGAAGCTAACCTCTTGCGGCGCCAGAGGCAGTACCTGGAGCTGGAGTGCCGCCGTTTCAAGCGGAGGATGCTCCTGGCCCGGCACAACCTGGAGCAGGACCTCGTCCGGGAGGTGGGTTGGGGGGGGGGGAGGTGTTGTCAAACAGAGGGTGGGTAGGTAACCTCGTGTTTTAAGTACAGTTCGCTTTAGGCATTCTCTAGATCAGTCTTTCCCAACCGCTGTGCCGCAGCACACTAGTGTTCCGTGAGCGATTACCAGGTGTGCCGTAGAAGAACCGACCACCCCACCAGGAGTCATCTGGGCAGCCTGCCTCTCTTTCTGTCTCTCTGTTTCTCTGTCTCTCTCTCTGGGGTGCCAGCAGGGCCAATCAACGCCGGCCAAGAAGCAAGCCCCGCCTCTCTAAGGGTCTCCTGCCCGGCACCACCATGTTTGTTCAGGGCAGAAGTCCCGAGAGAGGGGAGGGGGCGGGGCCTCGGCTTCCTGGAGAAGCGGTTGGTTGGAGGCTGAGGAGGGGGAGGGGCTGGGCGGCGCCTTTCCCTGTGAGGTCACTTCCGGAGGAGGCGGAGAGCTTCCGGAGAGGAGCGTTGGACTTTGTTTTCCTCTCCGCTGGCGCAAGATTCCTTTGGGCTTTGTGGCCGAGGTGGCTCCGGGGCCTCCTCCCTTCCTTTCCTGGCCTGGGCTCTGCCTCGGCCTATCCTGCTCTCAGGCCTCCTTCCTTCCTTCCTTCGCGGCCTGCCTCGGCTTCGGAAGGGGGCGGCCTGCCCCTACGCCTCCCTCCCCCCCTCCCTGCCTGAGGGAAACCAAGGTGAGCAGTGGCCTTGAAGCACCAGGTGGTGATGATAGGGCAGCGTTGGCCCAGGTGACCTAGTCCGAAGCACACAAGGCGGGATATCTATGTCCGAAGCACACAAGGCAGGATATCTATGTTGTGTTCATCGAAACAGGCCCAGGTTTCACACTGAGTGTATAAATACATTTAAAAACATATTAACTATATGTATGACTGTGTTAGAGTGTCATTTTGTGTCATTTTGGTTGGTGGTGGGCCCCAGGATTTTGTAAACGTAAAAAATGTGCCACGGCTCCAAAAAGGTTGGGAAACACTGCTCTAGGTGACCCTTTTGATGGAAGGTGTTTTCCGGCTTGTGCGAATTGACGCGTGTCTTTGGCAGGAGCTGAACAAGCGCCAGACGCAGAAGGACCTGGAGCACGCGATGCTTCTGCGGCAGCACGAGTCCATGCAGGAGCTGGAATTCCGGCACCTGGGCACCATCCAGAAGATGCGCTGCGAGCTCATCCGCCTCCAGCACCAGACGGAGCTCACCAACCAGCTGGAGTACAACAAGCGGCGGGAGCGGGAGCTGCGGCGCAAGCACGTCATGGAGGTCCGGCAGCAGCCCAAGAGCCTCAAGGTGCACGGCTGAGTCTAGATTGAGTCTAGAGACACAGGCTTGGTTTTGGAGCTGGGCTGGATGCTCGTGCCTTTTTGTGAGACTCTTTTCCCCGCTCTGTTTCCTCAGTCAAAGGAGCTCCAGATCAAGAAGCAGTTCCAGGACACCTGCAAGATCCAGACGCGGCAGTACAAGGCCCTGCGCAACCACCTGCTGGAGACCACCCCCAAGAGCGAGCACAAGGCCGTCCTCAAGCGGCTCAAGGAGGAGCAGACCCGCAAGCTGGCCATCCTGGCCGAGCAGTACGACCACAGCATCAACGAAATGCTCTCCACGCAGGCCGTGAGTCTCGCCTTCCTCCCTTTTCGGGGCGTTGGGGCAATCAAGGGTGTTCCTTCCTCCCTTTTCGGGGCGTTGGGGCAATCAAGAGCTCAAGCGGGGCTCGGTTGCCTTCTCGCGGCCTCTCGCCCACCCGCCTCCCTTCCTCCTGTCTTGTAGCTCCGGCTGGACGAGGCTCAGGAGGCGGAGTGCCAGGTCTTGAAGATGCAGCTACAGCAGGAACTGGAGCTGCTGAACGCCTACCAGAGCAAGATCAAGATGCAGGCCGAGGCCCAGCACGACCGGGAGTTGCGGGAGCTGGAGCAGCGGGTCTCCTTGCGAAGGGCCCTCCTGGAGCAGAAGGTAGCGGGGGAGAGGGAGGCAAAGGGGGCTCTTTCAGCCGCTCCTCATCAGGCCCGGATTAACAGTTTGTGGCGCCCTAGGCCACACTCTGGAAGGCCTGCCCCTGGGGGTGGGGCCGCTTGCGGGAGGAGGCACTTGCGGGCATGCGGGGCCGCTTGCAAGCATGCGCGGCAGGGCGCGAGCGGCTCGGCACCCTTGACCATGTTCCTGGGTGCTGCAGCGGCCGCCTGGGAGCTTACGTTCCTTCCTCTTCCTTTTCGGAAGGAAGGGAAACCCCCGGGCGGCCGCTGCAGCACCCAGGAACATGGCAGAGGGCGCCGCACCGCTCGCGCCCTGCCGCGCATGCCCACCGTCCTGCGCGGCGCCCACCCCTTTTCAGCGGGGCTGGGTGATGTCAGGTGCGGCGGCAGCGGCGAGGGCTAGGAGGAAGAGGTGGAGGGAAGCCGCCGCAGCGCGTCCTTTCTGCCTCCTCCGCCATGTTCCTGCCGCTGCAACACCCAGGAACATGGCGGAGGAGGCAGAGGCCGCTTCCCTCCGCCTCTTTCTCCTTGTCCTCGCTGCCGCGCCTGATGTCACCCAGCCCTGGCGAAAAGGGCCAGGCATGTGCGGCAGGGCGCGCGCGGGGCGGTGCCCTCTGCCTTGTTCCTGGGTGCTGCAGCGGCCGCCTGGGGGTTTCCCTTCCTTTGGAGAAGAAAGAGGAAGGAAGGTAAGCTCCCGGGCGGCCACTGCAGCACCCAGGAACATGGCGGAGGGCGCCGAGCCGCTCTGTGAAGGAAGGAGCGGTGCCCACGTGAGCGACGAACAGGCAGGGGAAAGTCCCACCCCTAGGGCATCTGACGCCTCCTCCTCGCTCGCTTCAGCCTCGCCCCTCCTTCCTTCACTGCTTAGGCGGGTCTGGACCTTTTCGCTGTTTTATTTTTTTTATTTTTGGCTGCCGCCCTAGGCCATGGCCTAGGGTGGCCTTATGGGTAATCCGGGCCTGCTCCTCATAGGGCTTGTCCTCCGACAAAGGTCAGGAAGTAAAAACCAGCTCTTCCCCAACCCAGATCCTCACTTCCTTGGCCTGAGATCAGAGTGAAGGGAGGGGCCAGGAAGGCAGTTCCACCTTGCCTCCTGCACTGTGCTTATAATATAATATAATCTATATATATATATTTCTAAGGTCAGTGCAATGTCGTATATAGACAACGAAACTATACATCCCAGAACCACCAAACTCAGCAACATAGCTAACCATACCGCCTTCCTCCTCTCCGGCCGCCCCATCGCCGCCTCCCTGATCGCGGCGATGGGGCGCCCGGGGAGGGAGGGAGGAAGAGAGAGAGAAAGAGAGAGAGAGAGATACAGAGAGAGACAGAGTGAGAGAGATAGAAATAGAGCGAGAGAGTGAGAGAGATAGAGAGAGAGAGACAGAGTGAGAGAGAGACCGAGAGAGAGAGTGTGAGAGAGAGAGAAAGAGAGAGAGAGAGAGAGAGAGAGAGAGAAAGGTAGAGGGAGAGAGAGAGATAGAGAGACAGAGAGAGAGACAGAATGAGAGAGAGAGAAATAGAGAGAGAGAGTGCGAGAGAGAAATAGAGAGAGACAGAGAGAGAGAGTGAGAGAGACAGAGTGAGAGAAATAGAGAGAGAGAGAGAGATAGAGAGAGAGAGATACAGAGTGAGAGAGACAGAGTGAGAGAGATAGAGAAATAGAGAGAGAGAGAGACAGAGAGAGGTGAGAGGGAGAGACACATGGCACAGCAACGCGTGCACAGGTACAGCTAGTTGTATATATATTGATAACATAATGTAATACAATATAATACTATTAATAATATATAATTATAATTATATATTTTATACTAATAATATTACAGTATAATGTTATAGTACAATGTAATATATAATATTAATATTGAGCTTTGGCAATAATATAATATATTGTATTTACATTTTACTTCTAAGCCGCTCCGAGTCCCCTTCGGGGTGAGAAGGGCAGCATATAAATGTCGTAAATAAATACCTCCCCTTGCTTGTTTTAGCGGTACCTAGTTTCTCTATGTACAGCTCAAGCTGTTTTCGAACTGTTTAGGTCAACAGTAAGCTGGGCTGAAAGTCGGGAGCTCACACTGACCCAGGGTTTTGAACTGGCAGCCTTTGTGTTGGTAGATCTTATCACTGCTGGTCTGTGCTAAAGCCCCGGCTTTCCTCTCTTCTGTTCTGCCCAGATCGAGGAGGAGATGCTGGCCCTGCAGAACGAGCGGACGGAGCGAATTCGGAGCCTGCTGGAGCGCCAGGCGCGAGAGATCGAGGCCTTCGACTCAGAGAGCATGCGCCTGGGCTTCAGCAACATGGTCCTGTCCAACCTCTCCCCGGAGGCCTTCAGCCACAGCTACCCGGGGGCCTCCGGATGGTCCCACCACCCTTCGGCACCGCCGCACCCGGGACCGCACTGGGGGCACCCCATGATGGCGCAGGGCATGCCGCCCCAAGCGTGGGGCCACCCCATGATGCACGGCGGCGGAGGAGGAGGCGGCATTCCCCAGCCGTGGGGCCACCCTTCGGGTGCCATGGCGGGGGTGCCGCGGGGGAGCTCCCTGGGGGTGCGCAACAGCCCCCAAGCCCTGCGGCGGCCGGCGTCGGGGGCCGGACGGAGCCGGGCATGAGCCGCAGCGCCAGCGTCACCTCGCAGCTCTCCAACGGGTCGCACATGTCGTACACATAATGACAACACGGAGCCATACATGGCCACTGCGCGCCAACATTTCGGGGGGTTACTAATTGGGATGTCATAGTGTTTGGCCTCAAAGTTGTGTCCTCTCTCTCTCTTTCTCGGGGCGACATGGTGGGTGTCCCCTTCTCTCCCAATCAGGGATTAGCCAAAACGGGGGGCTGCCCTGTACCTCCGATGTCACTTCCGACCCCCTCCTCTCTCTCCGGAGCAGGAGAGCGGGGTAAGAGGGTCGGGCGAGAGGAGCGAAGCCAAGGTTCGGGGGGAGGAAAAGCGCCGGTGCCGTGCCCCCCAATTGCACTAAGAGCAGAGCCGCTGGAGAGCTCGGTGTAGGCACTGCACTAGTCAAACGCACCTGCCCGCAGTTGCACATGTGTGTGTGAGTGTGAGTGTGTGTCAGTAAGTCAGTACAGAAGTGGTTTTGGGGAACAGGATTGAGGCTCGAAGCAGCCTCCTTCCTCAGAGCATCGTACTGTGAGATCTCCTCCTTGTCCCACCTCCCTGCGCCGCGTCTCCTCCTCCAAACCGTCTCCATTCGGAGGTATTTGTGACAGATGCCATAAAAGTAAACAAAAGATACAAACATGCCATTGGTAGGCGAGGAGCGCCTCCGTTCTCTGACACTACATTGTTGCCACAATTTCGGGATTTTTGTTCTTCTTTCAAGGCCCCCTTCTTGGGCTTGCCAACGTTTTTGGGAGCTCCTTCCAGCCGCGGAACGGCGGCCAAGCCCGCATTTTGCACACGGTTGCGAAGGGGAGAACCTCTTCCCACTATTTAACCAGAGCCTTAGCTTCTAAGGGCGCCGATCGGGATCCCAGAAGGGTCCGGGACCTGGGATCTTCCCAACCACCCTTGGGTCGCTTTGGGGAATCCGTTCGCGGGAAACTCGCGCGAGGTTCCGTTCACTACAGGCGTGTGTTCGTCACGCAACGAAAAGCGAAACACTAGCAACTCTAGCCTTTTTTGCCTTCTAACATATCTCTAGGGCTTTTCTTTGTTTTTTTCCCCCCTGCGACGGGTTTACGTGCGCAAAACGCTCTCGATGCGGGTCACGCCGCTGCTCGTCTCGTGTGGCCTTCCGCTGCGTCCATATTGTGCGGGAATTTCCAACGTGTTACGAATGTCCTTTCTAGCCATCAGAAAGGCGCTTCCCATCCTTGGAGTCAGTCAGGTGTATTCTCTCTCTCATATATATATGAGAAGGATAATGGTAAACACTGCAAGTTGTGTGCGGCCTTCTGCTGCGTCTGTATTGTGCGGGAATTTCCAACATGTTACGAATGTCCTTTCTAGCCATCAGAAAGGCGCTTTCGTGACCTTGGAGTCACGAACGCAACCAAAAGCAAAACACTAGCAACTCTCTAGCCTTTTTTGCCTTCTAACATATCTCTAGGGCTTTTCTTCTCTGTTTTCCCCCTGCGACGGGTTTATGTGCGCAAAATTCTCTCGATGCGGGTCACGCCGCTGCTCATCTCGTGTGGCCTTCCACTGCATCCATATTGTGCGGGAATTTCCAACATGTTACGAATGCCCTTTCTAGCCATCAGAAAGGTGCTTCCTGTCCTTGGAGTCAGGTGTATTGTCATTCATATATATATATATATATATATATATATATATATATATATATATGAAGGATAATGATAAACACTGCAAGTTGTGTGTGGCCTTCCGCTGCGTCCGTACAGCGGGAATTTCCAACGTTTACGAATGTCCTTTCTAGCCATCGGAAAGGAGAATGAAGGATAATGGTAAACACTGCAAGTTGTGTGCGGCTTTCCGCTGCGTCCGTATTGTGCTGGAATTTCCAACATATTACGGATGTCCTTTCTAGCCATCAGAAAGGTGCTTCCCGTCCTTGAGTCAGGTGTATTGTCATATATATATATATATATATATATATATATATATATATATATGAAGGATAATGGTAAACACTGCAAGTTGTGTGTGGCCTTCCGCTGCGTCCGTATTGTGCGGGAATTTCCAACATGTTACGAATGTCCTTTCTAGCCATCAGAAAGGCGCTTCCCATCCTTGGAGTCAGTCAGGCGTATTCATATACATATACATACATATATATATATATATACACACATATAGAAGGATATATATATACACACAAACACTGTATATATATGTATATATGGCCTTCCGATAATGTAAACACTGTAAGTTGTGTGGGCCTTTCCAACGTGTTACGAGGGAATTTCCAACATGTTACGAATGTCCTTTCTTGCCACCAGAAAGGCGCTTCCCATCCTTGGAGTCAATCAGGTGTATTCATAGATAGAGAAAGAGTGAGATGAGGGATAACGATAAACACTGAAAGTCAACTCCGTAATACCCAATTTTCCTGCACCGGAAATGTTATTTCCATGGAGTCTTGAAGGTATTCTCGCCCTGTTTTTAAGCCTAGGAGAAGCCTTTTTAAAGAAGCGTGGCCATGGTTTGCGTTTTGAGAGGTCTTCCCTGCCATGCACCGCCCTTTGCTGCTGCTCTCCAAGGCCTTGCTTTTAGGCCGCCCCATATATTTATATCGCATGGTGCTATCAGAGAATGTATTTACATTTACGCTGGGCAACGTGGAGAGGTTTCCTTTCCCCCTTTCCCCTCCCTCTGCTGGGCCCCGGATACACGCACAGACCCAAACCAATCCAAGATCTGTAATTTTGCGGAGAATTGCGGTTTCCATCTCTATATGACAATACGGACCAGTTCCAGGCCTATTCAGCACAGTAATTTGGAAAGTTGGATAAAGCCGGCGATCGATCAAGAGCAAACTAAATATTCTGGTCGCGGTACGTTTTGGTCTGAATCCCCCCTTGTCTGTGGATAATGTGTTTTCCAAGAGTCCTCTGCTTTTCCGTACGGATGTGAGGCATTTTTTTGTCTTCTTTTCCTGCTCCGAGTTTGAGGGTTTCCCGACCAACTCGTTAGCTTTGTTCGTTGCTCTCCCCTTCCCGGGGGATTTTGTTTCGGTCTCGTCCTCCCATTCCCTTCCTCCTGGAAATAGGACGTATCCCTCTCTTTTCCCGTCGCCTTCAAGGTGGAACGGTCACTTCCAAATGCAATCTAGAAGAGTTTAAGGAATTGCGGCCAAGCAGATTCGTTCGACACTGTTTTCCCATTCAGTCGCTGTTGGAAAAAGCCTGACCTCCAAGTGCCATTTGGGTCTATGACCATATTTGCTTTTGTTCTTCCTGTATCAAGAGCCATATCAGAACAAGTAGGAGATAAGGACCCCTTCCTTTCCTTCCAACTTTCCCTAAAAGTTGAGCAGCAAACACATCCGTTTCGTAAGAAGAGATTCCCAACGGCTTACAGAATTATACTTTGTGTAATTCTGCGTTCCATCCAGAAATCTTCCACTTCCCTGCTGCGAAGCTTGCCGTCTTGGAAGGGAACGGATTTGCGTCTCAAGATCGAAAAGGTGTTGCTGTTTTCCTTCTCGGTTCAAATAATGCTGATTCAAGACGGCGTTAATGCGACGTCTGGCCTTCATTACATATACGTCTTTTGAGAGCATGTGGGTAAACGAAAAAGGATCGCGTCCAGAAACGAGGCCACGTTTGAACACAGAACAAATGTCTCTCAGGAGCAACGACACATCTCTTCACCCGTAGACCGTCCCAAATTCATTCCTGTCGTCCGACCAAAAATAAGAACCATTCTGAACCTCCTTCCCGGCCCTTCTTGAAGATCAGAACGCTGTTTTCTCAAAGATCTTGCTTTGCGATCGCTACTACGCCACACTCTTTGTTTCCTAACTATTTCCCCCACGATCCCCTACATCCATCTTGAAGTGAGATGAGAATGGCGTACATTTTAGCACTGAAGCAACTGCTCGCGTGGAGATCCTTTCGAAAACACAACAACTAAGGCTTGATGTCTGAAGTGCTTTTAAGACACCCAAACGCATCTTGAATGTATCCCCTTTTTATTCCCTAGCGTGTCCTATTTATTACTACCCCCATAACATCATATTTCCCTATCCCTTTATAGTCTCCATATGACATATTTGAACAAAAACTTCACCGATGCACAACGCCGTTGGATTTCCTCTTGCCGATCTCCGATCGGTTCCATCACGACTTCTTCCTTCGCTGGGTCTTGATTGGCAAACGCAGAACGCCGTTGGATTTCCTCTCACCAATCTCCGATCGGTGCCATCCCGTCTTCATTCACTTCTTCCTTTGCTGGGATCTTGATTGGCAAACGCAGAACGCCGTTGGATTTCCTCTTGCTGATCTCCGATCGGTTCCATCCTTTCCTCGATTGCGGCTTCTTCCTTCGCTGGGATCTTGATTGGCAAACGCAGAACGCCGTTGGATTTCCTCTCACCAATCTCCGATTGGTTCCATCCTGTCTTCATTCACAACGTCTTCCTTTGCTGGGATCTTGATTGGCAAACGCAGAACGCCGTTGGATTTCCTCTTGCTGGTCTCCGATTGGTTCCATCCTTTCCGGCTTCTTCATCTTGATTGGCTTTCTGGCTTCCATCCTTTCTTCATTCACGACTTCTTCCTTCGCTGGGATCTTGATTGGCAAAATCAGAACGCCGTTGGATTTCCTCTCGCCGATCTCCAATCAGTTCCATCCTTTCTGGCTTCTTCCTTCGCCGGGATCTTGATTGGCAAACGCTGAACGCCGTTGGATCTCCTCTCGCCAATCTGATAGATTCCATCCTTTCTTCATTCACGACTTCTTCCTCCACTGGGATCTTGATTGGCAAAATCAGAACGCCGTTGAATTTCCTTTTGCCGATCTCTGATCGGTTCCATCCTTTCCTCGTTCACGTCTTTTTCCTTCGCTGGAATCTTGAATTCTTTTTAAATCTCTGTTGACAGTTCTAAAAAGCAGGGTGTACCATATTTGCCAACGTGTTTTATGTGTAATTGTGTGAATCGGGAGTGAGGACGAAGGCCTTCCGCAACGAAACACCCCCCACTTGTGCGCCGCATTCGCTGTGAAACGAATGGCATCTTTTGGTTTTGGCAAAGGACAGCTTTGTGGAGTGAGTGCCCAAGAAAGGGGGAATCCGGCGTATCGGGTGGGGATACAAACACAAAGGGAAGGTTAGTTCGTGGCAGAATAGGTCATCCGGTTCTCCATGGCCACCGTACCAAAAAAGCCGTTGAGAATTTGAACGCCTTTGTGCGATACCAAGAAAGAGAAAAGATGTTTTCGTATGTTAAGAAACCCCTTTCCCAAGTGAGTTCCTTCCCCACGAGAAAGAAGAGCCATTTTGGAAAGACGGAAAGGGGAGAAAGGCTTTCCAGGAAAGTTTTGCGCTATTTCGGAGGGGATCCGTTTTGCCAAAAAAGGTGGAGAAAAGATGGAGTTTGAGTCTCCAAAAGAATCCTCTTTGCTTCTCACTTTTTGGGGAGCCATGTTATCAAGAAAGATGGGGGAATAAATGGAGTTTGAGTCTCCAAAGCAGGCCTTTCCTGGCAAGTTTGTCCTCCGCTCCTCACTCGTTTCGGCGAGCCGTTTGGGAGTGGGGGGGAAGGCGGAAGGAGGGAGGAAAGCTCCGGCGTCCGAAATAATACTTTCCATGCAAGTTCCTTCCTTTTTTGTCATATCAAAAGAATGGAAGGAAGGGGAAAATGGGAGTTTTAGTATCCGGAAATCCCTTACCGGATTCGCGCATTCGTTCTCTCCTCTCGCTTTTTTGGTTGAGCCATTTTGCCAAAAGATCGGGCGAAAACTGGGCATTTCGGCAGTCCGAATAACCTTTCCCGTCCTTTCCGAGTTGCGTTTTGTTGGATCTTGAGCTATCTCCAAAGGTGCGTCCGGTGAGCTCCTTACCCCAAAATTGCTATTATCCTCTCGAGCGTTTTCGAGGTTGTCTTTGGAGATTTGCTTCCAGAAAACCCGAAAAACATATTTTCCTCCGAACGCGGACCGGCGTTGGCGGCGTCTCTTGTACGATAACAGATTGTCAGTATTCCGGTTCGTTCTTTCCGGTGCAAGACTTTACAACATAGCTCTCGTATATATATAAATATATATATATATATATATATATATATATATATATATAAATCCTGTATGAATTGTATAGATTGTGCATTTAATAAAAGATGTTGTCGGGAGGAAGAGGAGGGTTTTGGTTCAGGAGATTTGGAGAAAAAAAGGACAACGCAAAGCCAGAGAAAAGAGATCCTATGTAATATTTTGTTTGTAAGTATCCTTTGTATCCTCGCAAAGGAAAACGTTTAAAATAAATGAGCTGTAATAAAGTAAGTTTAGTAAGATGGCGGGTTGGCCTGGGTTTCTTAAAGGAGTTTCAGTCGGGGCTTTCTCGGCCCATTGAGTAGTCCTGCAGCTTCAAGATCCGGCTGCTTCCTGCCCAGGGGAATCCTTTGTTGGGATTCAAGGGATCAAGGAACATGGAAGGCCCTGCAGACTAATTCAACCAGAGAAGACGGCCATACCAAACTGGACGCAGCATATGATCTGAGAAGACCGCTCTCACAACCACCGTGTCCAGCTACGCAGAGAAGCCATTGAAATCCGCATATGGACAATTTCAACAAAAGGAAGAAACCATGAAAATGAACAAAATATTAATAATTATATATTTATATATTTATTATTATTTATGGAGGAGTGTAGGGTTTCCTTGGGTAAAGAGAAGGCTGCCCGTTGGGAGTGCCTAAAGAAAGGCACAAAGAGCCAGCTCTCGTTAATGTAATAATTTAAATAATATAATAATATATTAATATTATTTATGAAGGTGTGTAGGGCACACCTTAGGCCAGTGTTTCTCAACCTTTTTTGAGCCGCGGCACACTTTTTCCATTTGCAAAATCCTAGGGCACACCACCAACCGAAATGACACTCTAACACAATAATACATATAGTTAATATATATGTATAAAGCATCCTGAACTCTTGCAACAATGGAATTGAACCAAACTTGTAATATTGAACCCTCATTACCAAGCAACCCCTTTCAGTACTTTCTGTTGGCAATGAGAGTTCAATATTACAAGTTTGGTTCAATTCCATTGTTGCAAGAGTTCAGGATGCTTTTTGTTTGTGTGTTAACTATAAATCCCAAAAACTGTAACTCCCAAATGACAAAATCATTTTTTTGACTGATGGTCCCTCCTTGGGTTAGTATTAACCCAAGGCAGCAATTTGTCCAGTGGTTTTTGAGTTCTGTCTACCGGTATCCCACAAATCAAGTGTTTCCCAACCTTTTTTGAGCCGCGGTACATTTTTTCCATTGACAAAATCCTGGGGCACACCACCAACCAAAATGACACAACATGACACTCTAACACAGTAATACATATAGTTAATATGTTTTTAAATGTATTTATACACTCAGTGTGAAACCTGGGCCTGTTTCGATGAACACAACATAGATATCCTGGCAGGAATGGCGGAAAGACACACACAAAGGTCTTGCTCAACAGCTGGGAGTTATAGTTAACCCACAATCAAAGCGCATTCTGAACTCCACCAGTGATGGAATGGAATCAAACTTCCCACACAGAACTCCCATAACCAAGAGAAAATACTATAAGAGTTTGGTAGGCATTGACCTTGGGTTTTGGAGTTGTAGTTCACCTGTATCCAGAGAGCACTGTGGAAGGGAGGGAGGAAGACGTGGGGCAAGTCTGCGCAGTAGCGCCTGCACGGATCACGTCTCCCCCGCAGAAGCAGCAGCGTGAGCAAAGCCAGGCTGGGAAGAAGGGAGCCCGAGTGGAGAAGAAAGTGTATTGGAGGTTCCAATTTCCCACGGCACACCTGAGGATCGCTCACGACACACTAGTGTGCCACGGCACACTGGTAGGGAAACACTAGTGTAGGGCACTGTCCTTGGGCAAAGAGAAAGCTGCCCGTTGGAAGTGCCTAAAGAAAGGCACCAAAAGCCAACTCACATTAATATAATTTAAATAATATATTAATATAAACAAGAATACAATAATAAATGTTTATGGAGGTGTGTAGGGTTGGGTTGTCCATTGGAAGTGCCTAAAGAAAGGCATCAAAAGCCAACTCTCATTAAATATGATAATAATTTAAATAATATATTAATATATTATATTAATAAAATAATAATTTAAATAATATAATATATTAATATAACAATTTAAATAATATAATATGTTATATTAATATAACAATTTAAATAATATAATATGTTATATTAATATAACAATTTAAATAATATAATATGTTATATTAATATAATAATTTAAATAATATATTAATATAACAATTTAAATAATATAATATGCTATATTAATATAATAATAATTTAAATAATATAATATATTAATATAACAATTTAAATAATTTAATAATATGTCATAATATAATAATAATTTAAATAATATAATATATTAATATAATAATTTAAATAATATAATATGTTATATTAATATAATAATTTAAATAATACAATGTATTAATATAACAATTTAAATAATATAATATGTTATATTAATATAATAATTTAAATAATATATTAATATAACAATTTAAATAATGTAATAATATGTTATATTAATATAATAATTTAAATAATACAATGTATTAATATAACAATTTAAATAATATAATATGCTATATTAATATAATAATAATTTAAATAATATAATATATTAATATAACAATTTAAATAATATAATAATATGTTATATTAATATAATAATATAAACAAAATAATACAAACGAGAGAAGCGGTTGCAGTTCGGGGAGTGGCCAGGAGGTGGCGCGCGAGGACACCCTGAGCGGAAGGAGCGCCGCCTCCGCCTCCAGTGGAGGGTTTCTTCCCGGATGGGGGCCCTGGAGCCTGGGCCCTGCTGCTGGCCCTTCTCCCTGCTGCTTCCCGGGACCCCCTCCTCCTCCCCCTCCCGGCTCTTCCTCCTGGCCCTGCTCTGCAGCCTCCTCCCTGGAGAGGAAGGGAAGGTAAAGCCTGCCAAACAGAACAAAGCTGAGATTTAAGGGGGGGGGGGGGTGCCCTTTCTTTGGGTGGGTTAGCTGGCCCTGGTTGTTTCTTGTCCGGCGTTCCCTCGTTCTCTGAGTGTTGCTCTTTCTTTACCGTGTCCTGATTTTTAGAGTTTTCTTTACTTTTTTTAAATACTGGGGAGCCAGATAATACGCTTTGTCTTCCCAAAAAAAAAAGGATTTTCTCCCAGGCAGGAAGCAGCCAGGCTTTGAAGCTGCAAGGCCATTTGATGCTAATGGCAACGTTCACGCTTGCCTCCAACAGACAAAGGGTTCTTTCTCCCACCCTAGACATCATTCCAGGCAGGAAACAGTCAGGGCCAGCTAACAAAGGATTCCCCCCCCCCCCCAAGCAGGAAGCAGCCAGGCTTTGAAGCTGCAAGGCCCTTCGATACTAATGGTTCACGCTTGCCTCCAACAGACAAAGAGTTCTTTCTCCCACCCCTGGACATCATTCCAGGCCGGAAACAGTCAGAGCCAGCTAACAAAGGATTCCCCCCCCCCAAGCAGGAAGCAGCCAGGCTTTGAAGCTGCAATGCCATTCGATGCTAATCGAGGCGGCCAATGGCAACATTCACGCTTGCCTCCAACAGACAAGAGTTCTTTCTCCCACCTGCACAGGCAGGAAACAGTCAGGGCCAGCTAACAAAGGATTTCCCCCAGGCAGGAAGTGGCCAGGCTTTGAAGCTGCAAGGCCATTCGATGCTAATGGCAACGTTCACGCTTGCCTCCAACAGACAAAGGGTTCTTTCTCCCACCCTAGACATCATTCCAGGCAGGAAACAGTCAGGGCCAGCTAACAAAGGATTCCCCCAAGCAGGAAGCAGCCAGGCTTTGAAGCTGCAATGCCATTCGATGCTAATCGAGGCGGCCAATGGCAACATTCACGCTTGCCTCCAACAGACAAGAGTTCTTTCTCCCACCTGCACAGGCAGGAAACAGTCAGGGACAGCTAACAAAGGATTTCCCCCAGGCAGGAAGTGGCCAGGCTTTGAAGCTGCAAGGCCATTCGATGCTAATGGCAACGTTCACGCTTGCCTCCAACAGACAAAGGGTTCTTTCTCCCACCCTGGACATCATTCCAGGCAGGAAACAGTCAGGGCCAGCTAACAAAGGATTTCCCCCCAGGCAGGAAGTGGCCAGGCTTTGAAGCTGCAAGGCCATTCGATGCTAATCGAGGCGGCCACTGGCAACGTTCACACTTGCCTCCAACAGACAAGGGGTTCTTTCTCCCACCTGCACAGGCAGGAAACAGTCAGGGCCAGCTAACAAAGGATTTCCCCCAGGCAGGAAGTGGCCAGGCTTTGAAGCTGAAGGCCATTCAAGGCCATTCGATGCTAATGGCAACGTTCACGCTTGCCTCCAACAGAAAAGGGTTCTTTCTCCCACCCCTGGACTTCATTCAAAAGATAATGGCAGTAAGCAGCCAGACCTTGAGGCTGCAAAGCTATTGAATGCTAGTCAAGGTAGTCAATTGCCACATTCACGCCTACCTCCAACAGACAAGAGTTCTTTCTCCCACCCTGGACATCATTCCAGGCAGGAAACAGGGCCAGCTAACAAAGGATTTCCCTCAGGCAGGTAGCAGCCAGGTTTTGAAGCTGCAAGGCCATTCGATGCTAATCGAGGCGGCCAATGGCAACGTTCACACTTGCCTCCAGCAGACAAGAGTTCCTTCTCCCACTCTGGACATCATTCCAGCCAGGAAACAGGGCCAGCTAACACCTCCCAACAAAGGATTCCCTCCAAGCAGGAAGCAGCCAGGCCGTGAAGCTGCAAGGCCACTTATTGGTATTCAAGGTGGCCAGTGGCAAAATTCCCACTTGCCTCCAGCAGACTAAGAGTTCTTTCTCCCACCCTGGACATCATTCCAGGCAGGAAACAGTCAGGGCCAGCTAACAAAGGATTCCCCCAGACAGGAAGCAGCCAGGCCTTGGAGCTGCAAGGACGTTTAATGCTAATCAAGGTGGCCAACTGCCACAAACAGACCTGGGTTCTTTCTTCCACTTGCCTACTTTCCAGCAGGCCTCACGCTCTTCGAAAGCAAAACAAACTCTGTCCCTTTAAAAGACACCCCTTGATCAGAGGAGTGGGGCAAAGGCTTCTCCCCTATTGGCTTCTTGCTAGCGGTGTAGCTCCGCCCTCCTTCCTGGGAGCCAATGAGAAGCTGCCTAGCTGGCAGCCTTAAAGGGACCACCCCCTTCAGCCTTTCAAAAAAGGCCAACTAGGCATTTGTCTCATTGGTTTTCTCTTCAGTGGCATCTTGATCTCCCATCACTCTGCACCAATGTAGCCGAGGGTGATGGGAGTTGTAGTTTGCACGGAATAACAATAGTAATGTGATAGGTTTTTGCGAGAGATGGTTGTAATATTTTTTGTTTCTCCTCCGTCCTGATTTCAGGAAAGAAAAGGGATTTTCCCGGAATCAGAAAAAGGCAAAAGCTGGAACGTTTCCCCCCAAAGGTAAAAAATAAAACATGATTTTGGAGGATTTATATACTGGACACACACACACCACACACCCACACACACACCCCTACACAACACACACACCACACACACACACACCCACACACACACACACACACACACACACACACACACACACACACACACACACACACACACACACACACACACACACACACACACACCACACACACACACACACACACACACACACACACACCCACACATACAAACACACCCACACCCCCACACATACACTCCACACACACACCACACACACACACCAACACGCACACACCACACACACCCACACCCCACATCCACACACCCCACCACCACCACACACACTCCACACACACACACCCCACATACAAACACACACACACACCACATACACACACACCCCACACACCAACACACACACGCGCCCACACACACCCACCCCCCCCCCCCACACACCCCACACAAACACCCCACGCACACCCCACGCACACACATACACCCACACACCCACACATACACACACATACAAACACACCCACACCCCACACATACACTCCACACACACACACCAACACACACACACACGGCCACACACACACCACACACGGCCACACCCCACATCCACACACCCCACCACCACCACACACACTCCACACACACACACCCCACATACAAACACACACACACCACACACACACACACCCACACCAACACACACACCCACACCCCACATCCACACACCCCACCTCCCCCCACACACACCCCACACACACACACACCACACATACACACATGCCCACACACACAACACACACATGCCCACACACACAATACACAACACACACACACAGCTAGCCCCATTTGCCTAGTAGTTTCCAACAGACCTCACCACCTCTGAGGGTGCCTGCCGTAGATGTGGGTGAAACGTCAGGAGAGAGTGCTGCTTCTGGAACATGGCCAGGCAGCTCGGAAAACTCACAGCAACCCAGTGATTCTGGCCATGAAAGCCTTCAACAATACAATAAGCACTGAGTCCTAATGGGGAGAAAGACGTGATACAATTGTTGATGATGATACTACTACTAACAGTAATACTAATTTTCCTCTTTTGTAGTGTGTCAGCCTATGAGGACTTTGGTTTACGGCGTCTTAAGGTAAGATAGAGGCCAAAAAAGGCAAATAGTCTATTATTCCCTCCCCAAGAATAGCAAATATTCCAATTCACGGGAAGACCAGGAACTACAACAACAACAACAACGGGATTGCCCGAAGACTTAGTAGAGAATAGAATAGGTTTCTTGTCATTGTCCTTATTCATTGTCATTGTACTATTGCACAATATGCTTCCTTGTCATTGTCCTATTTATTGTGATCATACTATTGTACAATGCTTTGTCTTTGTCCCATTCATTGTCAGTGTACTATTGCGCAATATGCTTTCCTGTCATTGTCCTATTTATTCTCATTGTACTATTGTACAATGCTTTGTCTTTGTCCTATTCATTTTCAGTGTACTACCGCGCAATATGCTTTGTCATTGTCCTATTTATTCTCATTGTACTATTGCGCAATATGCTTCCTTGTCATTGTCCTATTTATTGTGATCGTACTATTGCACCATATGCTTTCTTGTCATTGTCCTATTCTCATTGTACTATTGAACATATGCTTTCTTGTCATCGTCATATTCATTGTGATCGTACTATTGCACAATATGCTTCCTTGTCATTGTCCTATTTATTGTGATCATACTATTGCACAATGCTTTGTCTTTGTCCCATTCATTGTCAGTGTACTATAGCGCAATATGCTTTCTTGTCATTGTCCTATTTATTGTGATCGTACTATTGCACCATATGCTTTCTTGTCATTGTCTTATTCTCATTGTACTATTGAACATATGCTTTCTTGTCAGTCATATTCATTGTGATCGTACTATTGCACAATATGCTTCCTTGTCATTGTCCTATTTATTGTGATCATACTATTGCACAATGCTTTGTCTTTGTCCCATTCATTGTCAGTGTACTATAGCGCAATATGCTTTCTTGTCATTGTCCTATTTATTCTCATTGTACTATTGTACAATGCTTTGTCTTTGTCCTATTCATTTTCAGTGTACTACCGCGCAATATGCTTTGTCATTGTCCTATTTATTCTCATTGTAATATTGCGCAATATGCTTCCTTGTCATTGTCCTATTTATTGTGATCATACTATTGCACAATGCTTTGTCTTTGTCCCATTCATTGTCAGTGTACTATAGCGCAATATGCTTTCTTGTCATTGTCCTATTTATTCTTATTGTACTATTGTACAATGCTTTGTCTTTGTCCTATTCATTTTCAGTGTACTATTGCGCAATATGCTTTGTCATTGTCCTATTTATTCTCATTGTACTATTGCGCTATATGCTTCCTTGTCATTGTCCTATTTATTCTCATTGTACTATTGTGCAATGCTTTGTCTTTGTCCTATTCATTTTCAGTGCACTATTGCGCTATATGTTTTCTTGTCATTGTCCTATTCATTGTCATTGTACTATTGCGCAATATGCTTTCTTGTCATTGTCCTATTCATTGTCATTGTACTATTGCGCAATATGGCACCAAAGGGATGGAACTGAAGGTATTTCTTCTTCCTAAATAGGTATCGCAGAACCTATTTCGGACGAGGCGGCAGCGCCGGGGAGCCTCGAAGTGGCCGAAGCGGCTTTTGGAGGGATTCGGAGGTTTGACCGGTCAACCACAGACGACGACTCCTCCCGTATCGAAGCCCGAGACCCCCGTCTCGACCCCCAATGCAACCCCAGAGGCCAGGCCAGGATGCCGGTGCCCGAAGGAGGCGGAGGAGGCCAAAGCGCAGCAGAGGAAGGCAGGGGAGGCCCCTGGGAAGGGAGTCCGCGTCCCAACGCCTCGGACGGAGGAGGCTGCCTGGGCCGCCAGCGCCTTGACCTTCCTGCTGGTGGCGCTGACCCTGGCCGTCCTCTACACCCGCCTCCACCGCAAATGCCGCCGCGGGCGCAGCCTCTACTGGACGGTCAGCGGCGAGGAGGACCGCGAGACTGTGGCTGGTGAGTTGGAGGTAGACGTGAATGTTGTAATTGGCCACCTCGATTAGTTAATAGCTTTGCAGCCTCAAGCTCTGGCTGCTTACTGCCATTATCTTTGGAATAGTGTCCAGGGTGGGAGAAAGAACTCGTGTCTGTTAGAGGCAAGTGTGAACGTTGCCATTGGCCAGCTTGATTCGCATTGAATGACCTTGTAGCATCAAAGCCTGGCTGCTTCCTGCCTGTGGGGAAATCCTTTGTTGGGAGGTGTTAGCTGGGCCTGATTGTTTCCAGTCTGGAATTCCCCCGTTGTTTGAGCATTCCTCTTTATTTACTGTCCTGATTATTATATATATTATGACTTATACATTATTATTATTTATATGATTATTAAATAATCATGTATGTCGATGTACGGAGAAGGAGCCATATACTGGCAACATCCTTAATCATGGTTTGGGTTCAAATTCACGGCCAAAAAATGTGAGAGGAACAAATACCGTGTTACGTAGTGTAATTACCATGGTCAGTAGTGTATTATTATAAATTATTATAAATATTTATAAATTATTATTATTTATATTATTATTATAAATTATTATAAATATGTATAAATTATTATTGTTTATATTATTAGTATATGTGTATTATTATAAATTATTATAAATATGTATAAATAATTATTTATATTAGTAGTAGTATATGTGTATTATTATAAATTATTATAAATATTTATAAATAATAATAATAATTATTTATATTATTATTAGTAGTATATGTATTATTATAAATTATTATATGTATTTATAAATAATAATTCTTTATATTATTATTAGTATTATACGTTTATTATTATAAATTATTATATATATTTATAAATAATTATTATCATTTATATTATTATTAGTATACAAGTATTATAAATTATTATATTTATAAATAATAATTATTTATATTATTATTATTAGTATATGTATTATTATAAATTATTATATATATTTATAAATAATAATTCTTTATATTACTATTAGTAGTACACGTTTATTATTATAAATTATTATATATATTTATAAATAATTATTATCATTTATATTATTATTAGTATACAAGTATTATAAATTATTATATTTATAAATAATAATTATTTATATTATTATACATGTTTTATAAAAAATAATACATGTATAATTATTATTGCCTTAACTCTTTGAGTCCCTGTTGTTATGTGTATTATTATAGATAATAATACATGTATAATAATAATAATAATGGCCTTAAGTCTTTGAGCCCCTGTATTAGTATTTGAGGTGTCTAGAACCGTGTCGGACGGGTTAATGCCGTGTAAGCGAAACTCTACTGTATTTATAATTTTGAGTCTTATTTAAGATAGAAGAAACAGCATACTACTGTTATTATTATCAATAATTAATAATAACATGTATTATTATAAATATTAATACATATTCCGAGGGGCCTCCCCTACCTGTATTATTATAAATAATAATTATAAATAATAATACATGTCATTTATTATACTACTGTTATTATTAATAGTAATAAATAATAATAACATGTATTATACATAGTAATATATGTTCCTAGGGGCCTCCCCTACCTGTATTATTATAAATAATAATTAATATAAATAATTAATATAAATAATAAGACATGTTATTATTTTACTACTGTTATTATTATTAATAATAAATAATAACATGTAATATTATAAATAGTAATACGTGTTCCGAGGGGCCTCCCCTACCTGTATTATTATAAATAATGATTATTATAAATAATGATTATTATAAATAATGATTACAAATAATAATACATGTTATTATTTATTATACTACTGTTATTATTATTAATAATAAATAATAATAACATGTATTATTATAAATAGTAATACATGTTCCTAGGGGCCTCCCCTACCTGTATTATTATACATAATAATAATTATTATAAATAATACATGTTGTTATTATTTAGTATTAATAATAATAATAGTAGCATGCCATAATGTCGGATAAGCAAAGGTCGGATAAGCGGGACGACTGTAAGAGCAATAACGATTCGAAAAGTACAACATGCAGAACGGTGGGCCATGTTTTCCATCTCCTTCCTCTGCAGCGGTCATCAAGCGGCGGCTTCTCTCCTCGCAGATTCGGCGCAAGAAGCGCCCGCGTCCGAAGCAGCAGGAAATCCTGGTCTCTACGTCCAGCGACAGTTCGGACTAAAACCCAGACCCCGGTTTTGAGGGTCTTTGAACCCAGTTTGGGTCTATACCTATAAGGGAAACACGTTGCCTTCGAAGGAGCCGGCTCCTCCGCGCCGTATACTACTCTATACTCTGCCCCCAACTCCGTTTTGCTACGTAATAAAGTATATTTTCCTAGGTAAACAACCGTGAGCGTGATAACTGCGGGCGTATATAATGTGCCCGTGAAAAAATCAACACATTGCGATCCAACCCTTTCCGATGTTCACATCTCCGTTTTATTTACAAGATCAAAACACACGATTCCAGCGCAACGCTTGGACCCCAAGTCCATCGGTCAGTGGTCATCGACCCCAGTTTTCCCTCAAGTTTCGGGGTAAACATAATAGGAAATATGGGAGGAAGATGGGGGGTTTGGGGGAAGCTAAGTCTTGGCAGCACCCTGAATTTTTATTTTTTTTCCAGTGTTAACACTATCGAAAGACGAGAGATAAATACAGTGGCGTTGTTATATGTATAGATCTATACATACACATACATATATATATATAATGCACTGGAGGAGGGAGGTACACATACATACAGTTCCACGCACTATATATGGGGGAGCGAACGATTTGGGAGGGGGCCCCCCCATCGAGAGTCCCGAAACTGCCCTAATTGGGGTCAGGTGTAAAGATGGAGCCCCCCCTATGCATTGCATTATTTACATTATGTTGCTTTAGCCCCACGCAGAATGGGGGGACGCTCCCCCCCTCCCCCGAAATGAGCCCTCTTCCATTGGGGTCGCGGGGTCCAATGGATTGGTTAGAAGGGGGTCCAGGGAGCAGAAAGACCCCCCTTATTTGTGTTAATGGGGTATTTACATAGTAATTCACTCGCATAGGGTGTGTGGGGAGGGCTGCCCCCTGACCCGCTCATTAGGGGTAATCCAGCCCTAGTTGAAGGACACTTCCATTGAGGCTCCCACAGAGAAGAAGGGGCGAAGGACACTTCCAATGGGGTCGCAGGGTCCCATGGATAGCTTAGAAAGAGATGTGGGGTACTGATGGAGAGTTCCCCCCTTGGGATGGGGGGCCGAACCACAGAACGTAGGGGGACGATCCTTTTGGACTCATTGAGCCATGGATTGGGTAGAAGGAAATCCCTCTCCTGGGTTATGGGGTATTTACGTGGTCGACCATCTCCCCCATACTCCTACTAACCCAACCCTGGGCAAAGGACACTTTGCCGGATGTGGGGTACAGGAAGGGAGCCCCTTTCCTTGGGGTTACGGGGTATTTATTTACATTGCAGACCCACAAAATATTAGGCATGGATAGGCACGGTTCCGAAGTACTTACAAAACTACAGTTCTGGTGGTCAACACTAGGTGGCGCTGTTGCTTTGCTTCTGCAGTGTTGCTAAAGTTCTGGTGGTGAACACTAGGTGGCGCTGGTGCTTTGCTTCTAAACTGTTGCTCAAGTTCCGGTGGTGAACACTAGGTGGCGCTGGTGCTTTGCTTCTACAGTGTTGCTCAAGTTCTGGTGGTGAACACTAGGTGGCGCTGTTGCTTTGCTTCTACAGTGTTGCTAAAGTTCTGGTGAACACTAGGTGGCGCTGGTGCTTTGCTTCTAAACTGTTGCTAAAGTTCTGGTGGTGAACACTAGGTGGCGCTGGTGCTTTGTTTCTAAAGTGTTGCTAAACTTCCGGTGGTGAAAATTTCAGAACTCTAACAAAACTTTCAAAATTTCATTATTATTTTGTTTTTTGTGTATTCGTTCAGTCACTTCCGACTCTTCGTGACCTCGTGGACCATCCCACGCCAGAGCTCTCTGTCGGCCGTCACCTTCCTCAGCTCCTTCAGAGTCAAGCCAGTCACTTCAAGGAGACCACCCTCCCACCTTGCCCTTGGTCGGCCCCTCTTCCTTTTCCCTTCCTATTATTTTGTTATTGGTGATTTTTTTATGACCGAACTAATTTGAGTTTTGTTCTGAAATTTCCACCACCAGAACTTTAGCAACACTTTAGAAGCACAGCACCAGCGCCACCTAGTGTTCACCACCAGAACTTGAGAGTTTAGAAGCAAAGCACCAGCGCCACCTAGTGTTCACCACCAGAACTTTAGCAACACTGTAGAAGCTAAGCAACAGCGCCACCTAGTGTTCACCACCAGAACTTTAGCAACACTGTAGAAGCAAAGCACCAGCGCCACCTAGTGTTCACCACCAGAACTGTAGTTTTGTAAGTACAACAGAACCGAGTCTATCCATGCCTACAAAGTATATTGCGGTGGAATGGTCCGCTGACAAGCCATCCATCCCAATGGTGTTGCCATGAATATATTGGGGTACAGAAGGAGAGCCCCCTTTGGGTTAGGGGATATTTACATGCCTGAACCACCGAGGTTGGTGAGGGAGCAGGGAAGCAATCCAGCCCTTTGAGTGAGCCAAGGACAGTCCTTTCATGGTTCCTTGGAGCGCGTCCCTTCGTGGTCGCCACATTCAGGTCGGGGTACAGGAGGACACCCCTGCCTTCGAGTTATGGGGTATTTACACGGGCAAACCACGGAACACGTCGGGGACGCGTGCTCCCCATACTCACAAGGCAATCCAGACACTTCCGTTGGGGTCACCGAGGATAGGCAGTGGGGTCAAGAGGGGCTTGGGGTACAGAATGAGTGTCCGTTCCTCCCCGACCGGACGATTTCACTGCTTCTTCTCGCGGGTGGTGATGGTGACCAGCTGCTTGGCGGCCTTGGCGATGTCGTAGGCGCACTGGATGACCTGCTGGGTGAGGAGCTGGTAGTCCACGGCTGCCCCCGGCTCAGGCGGCACTGTCTTGCGGCACTCGCTCTGCAGGCGGAAGGCGCTGGCGTTGAGCAGCCGCAAGGAGCTGCGGACCGTCTCCAGCGCCGGTTTCTGCGAAGGACGGAGAAGGTTGAGGAGAGCCAACATTTGCGATATGGAGGGGAGTAATATATACACACACACACACACACACACACATATATATGAGAGACAACCCCCGGTGGCACAATGGGTTAAACCCTTGTGCCAGCAGGACTAAAGACCCAACTGGTTGGAGGTTTGAATCTGGGGAAAGCATGGGTGAGCTCCCTCTGTCAGCTCCAGCTCCTCATGAGGATGGGCAAACGTCAACGTCCTTGCAGGTGGCCAATTCTCTCACACCAGAAGCGACTTGCAGTTTATCAAGTAACTCCTGACACAGGGAGATATATATATATATATATATATATATATATATATATATATATGGGGTATTCGTTTCCTACCTTGGGGAAAAGTGAAGCCATTTCCGTGACGGCGGCGTGGATCTTCTCCGAACAGGGAACGAAGCTGCTGGGGTGAGAGGGACAGAGTGAGGTCCGGAAAAGACACCTACGTCTTATCTACTCTGTTGTGATCCACCTAGAACTGTGAGGTGAGGCAGGTAACAAATATCTATATCTGTATGTATGTATGTGTGTGTGTGTGCACACACATATACATACACGCCACGGAAGGCAGGTAATAAATAAATTATATATAGCTATAATATAATATATAGCCCATATCTCTCTCTATATAATGAATGTTTGGATATGTGGCAGCTTTCTGATTGGTTGCTACTGTGGGATTATTTGCATAACACCTCTGATTGGCCAGCACCACCAACATTCCGACACTCTAAAGTGGCAGAGGGGGATAAGGAAAAGGCCTGAGGCAGTCAGGCATGGTGGGAGTTTAAGGGCAAAACACTTTGCGGCCCCCAACAAGGACAGAACAAGACCAAACTTGGCACACAGAACCCCCAAGACAGTTTACGGCAGGATGGGCCACAAATGATGGGATCTGCAGTACCTTCACCCAATTCACTTCCCATAGACCAGTGCTGTCCAACTTCTTCCGGCCCAAGGGCCGGAAGAAGTGTCACTGATCACCTGGGGGGCCGCAGGTGATCAGTGAGCAGGGGGCGGGGCCGATAGCGGGGGCTGGGGGCGGGGCCAGCTGACTTCCTCCTCCGCCCCTCCTCCTCCCCCGCGGACGCGCCGCGGTGTGGGGAAGGAGGAGGGGCAAAGGAGGAGGAGCCAGCTGTCTTCCTCCTGCCTGTATCGCCCCCTCCGTCCCTCTCTCGGCGCCGCCGTTGTGAGGCAGTTTGCAGCGGCGCCGCCGAGAGAGGGAGAAGGGGCAATCCAGGCAGGAGGAAGATAGCTGGCCCCTCCTCCCTGTACCGCCGCCTTGTTCCTTTCTCGGCGGCGCCGCTGCAACTGCCTCGCACGGGCGGTGCCGAGAAAGGGAGAAGGGGCGATCCAGGCAGGGAGGAGGTGCCAGCTGTCTTCCTCCTGCCTGGATCGCCCCCTCCATCCCTCTCTCGGCGGCGCCGTCCCTCTCTCGGTGCCGAAAAAGGGCAGAAGGCGGTGCCAACGGCAGCACGTCACAGGCCTGGCGTGGCGCGCTGCCCCTGGGCACGCCTACTCCTCCTTTCGGCGCCCCCTCCCTTCTAGGCCGGGGGCCGCCGAAAAGGGCAGAGAGCGGTGCCAAGAGCAGCGCGTCACACCAGGCCTGTGACGCGTTGCTCTTGGCGCCGCCTTCTGCCCTTTTCGGCGGCTCCCGCCCTAGGTAGGGAGGGGGGCGCCGAAAAGGAGGAGCTAGCTCTCTTCCTCCTCCCTGCCCCGCCTCCCCCACCCCGGCCGCCATTTTTTTAAAAAAAATATCGATTTTAAAAAAAATTAAATTAAAAAAATTAAAAATGGCGGCTGAGGACATAGGTGGGGCCGTGTCCAACAGGCTACGGGGCCGGATCCGGCCCCGGGGCCGCCAGTTGGACAGCCCTGCCATAGACCACTGTAGCCCCTACAAATCACAGACCAGGCCCAAACTTGGCACACAGAGTCCCCATGACCCACTCTACATCCTGGTGCAGTTTGGAGGAGGATGGACCATGGATGATGGGACTTCCAGTACCTTCCCTCACTTCTAGAGACTGCTGCAACCCTCGTCCAGAGAATGATCAAGACCACATGTGACACACAGAGCCCCCCTGACCCACTCTACATCCTGGTGCTGTTTGGAGGGGGATGGACCATGGCCAATGGGACTCGCAGTACCTTCACTAAGTTCCTGAGACCACTGCAAGCCACGTAAACATCTCATAGGAACCAACCTTGGCACACAATGCCTTCCTCAAATAACCTGGGCACCGCCGGGTCCTCAGCTAGTATATATACTGTATATATAGCATGGGCCATTGTGAGAGGCCAGGAATAAATAGCATTGTTATTATTCTTATTCCTACTCATATTCATAAATAATTGCCGTGATGGGGGGGGGGGATGCTGTGCTAGGGGTGCAAATGTGTCCTATCTCCCGCGATCCACCGTCTGGGCCAAAGGGCTTCCTGACCTGTCGTGCTTGAACTCCTGGGCGGCGCGGAGGAGTTCCTGGATGTTCTTGGTCACTTGCTCCGTCTTGAGGATGACGTCCTCCGTGCTGGGCAGGCCAGGGTCCAGCTCCCCTTCCAGGGCTTCTGGCTCCGGGTGCAAATCCTCGTCTTTGGCCAGGTCCAGGAAGCGCTTCCCGTCCATGCTGAGAGTCGGGGGGAAGGAAACCAGTCAAAAGGGGGCGGGGCCAAACTCAAAGGAGGTGGTGCCATAGTCAAAAGGGGTGGGGCCATAGTCAAAAGGGGTGTGGACACAGTAAAAGGGATGGGGACACAGTAAAAGGGGTGGGGCCATAGCCAAAAGGGGTGTGGACACAGTAAAAGGGGTGGGGCCATAGCCAAAAGGGGTGTGGACACAGTAAAAGGGGTGGGGCCATAGCCAAAAGGGTGTGGACACAGTAAAAGGGGTGGGGACACAGTAAAAGGGGTGGGGCCATAGCCAAAAGGGGTGTGGACACAGTAAAAGGGGTGGGGCCATAGCCAAAAGGGGTGTGGACACAGTAAAAGGGATGGGGACACAGACAAAAGGGTGTGGACACAGTAAAAGGGGGGACACAGTAAAAGCCATAGCCAAAAGGGGTCAAAAGGGATGGACACAGTAAAAGGGTGGGGCCATAGCCAAAAGGGGTGTGGACACAGTAAAAGGGGTGGGGCCATAGCCAAAAGGGGTGTGGACACAGTAAAAGGGGTGGGGCCATAGCCAAAAGGGGTGTGGACACAGTAAAAGGGGTGGGGCCATAGCCAAAAGGGGTGTGGACACAGTAAAAGGTGTGGACACAGTAAAAGGGGTGGGGCCATAGTCAAAAGGGGTGTGGACACAGTAAAAGGAGGGGTGTGGACACAGTAAAAGGGGTGGGGCCATAGCCAAAAGGGGTGTGGACACAGTAAAAGGGATGGGGCCATAGCCAAAAGGGGTGTGGACACAGTAAAAGGGGTGGGGCCATAGTCAAAAGGGGTGTGGACACAGTAAAAGGGGTGGGGCCATAACCAAAAGGGTGTGGACACAGTAAAAGGTGGTGTAAAGGGATGGCCATAGCCAAAAGGGGTGTGGACACAGTAAAAGGGGTGGGGCCATAGTCAAAAGGGGTGTGGACACAGTAAAAGGGGTGGGGCCATAGCCAAAAGGGGTGTGGACACAGTAAAAGGGGTGGGGCCAAGGCAAAAGGGGTGTGGACACAGTAAAAGGGGTGGTGCCATAGTCAAAAGGGGTGTGGACACAGTAAAAGGGGTGGGGACACAGTAAAAGGGGTGGGGCCATAGTCAAAAGGGGTGTGGACACAGTAAAAGGGGTGGGGCCATAGCCAAAAGGGTGTGTGACACAGTAAAAGGGTGGGGCCATAGCCAAAAGGTGGACACAGTAAAAAAGGGGTGGGGCCATAGTCAAAAGGGGTGTGGACAGTAAAAGGGGTAAGCCATAGCCAAAAGGGGTGTGGTCACTGTTAAAGGGGTGGGGCCATAGCCAAAAGGGGTGTGGACACAGTAAAAGGGATTGGGCCATAGGGACACAGTAAAAGGGGTGGGGCCATAGTCAAAGGGTGTGGACACAGTAAAAGGTAAGGCCATAGCCAAAAAGGGGTGTGGACACAGTAAAGGGTGGGGCCATAGCCAAAAGGGTGTGGACACAGTAAAAGGATGGGGCCATAGCCAAAAGGGGTGGACACAGTAAAAGGGGTGGGGCCATAGCCAAAAGGGTGTGGACACAGTAAAAGGATGATAGAAAAGCCATAGCCAAAAGGGGTGTGGACACAGTAAAAGGGGTGGGGCCATAGTCAAAAGGTGTGGACACAGTAAAAGGGTGGGGCCATAGCCAAAAAGTGTGGACACAGTAAAAGGGGTGGGGCCATAGCCAAAAGGGTGTGGACACAGTAAAAGGGGTGGGGCCATAGTCAAAAGGGGTGTGGACACAGTAAAAGGGGTGGGGCCATAGCCAAAAGGGGTGTGGACACAGTAAAAGGGGTGGGGCCATAGCCAAAAGGGGTGTGGACACAGTAAAAGGGGTGGGGCCATAGCCAAAAGGGGTGTGGACACAGTAAAAGGGGTGGGGACACAGTAAAAGGGGTGGGGCCATAGTCAAAAGGGGTGTGGACACAGTCAAAAAGGGTGGGGCCATAGTCAAAAGGGGTGGGGCCATAATCAAAAGGGGTGGGGCCATAGTCAAAAGGTGCGTGAGCACAGTAAAAGGGGTGGAGACACGATCAAAAGGGGCGTGGACACAGTCAAAAGGGGTGGAGACACAGTAAAAGGGGTGGGGCCATAATAAAAAGGGGCGTGGACACAGTAAAAGGTGTGGGGACATAGTCAAAAGGTGCGGGCCATAATCAAAAGGGGTGTAGACACAGTCAAAAGGGGTGGGCCATAATAAAAAAAGGGTGGGGCCATAGTCAACCATCGCAGGGATACCTCAAGGGCAGGTCCCCTCCTTGCGTGTTGTCGTAGTCGCTGTCCGTTCCGCTCCCGTGCCGATCCAGTTTCCCAGTCTAGAAAGAAGAAGAGAAAGGGGGAAGAGTCAAAGGGCGAACGTTTAGTAGCGCCGCCCCTGGATTTCCCCCCCCCCCCTCTACCCCGAAAGAAACTCACCATGTGACGGCCTCCGTCTATGGGGCAGGAGACCAGCGGAGAAGACGGGGGGAAAGGCATCGAGGAGACGGAGCCGCCCTTCCGGATCTGAGGAAAGAAGGGGAGTCAGACCCACAAAAGACCGGGGGGTTTACGAGGATTTGCTCTCCCCTTAGAAACATTGGGGCGGGATGGGAGGAGATGACGACAACGACTCACCCTGTAAATGGAGGCCTGCGTGTGAACCGAGTACAGGGCATCATCGTCCATCTCCTAAACAGCACAGGAATAAATTCATTATTATTATTATTATCATCATCATCATTATTCGTGGCCCCTCCTGTCCTAAACCACACCAGGTTGTGAAGTGGGCCATTGGGCCCCTGTTTGCCAAGTTTGGTCCTGATCCGTCATTGCTGTGGGTCGCAGTGGCTGACTGCCTGAGGCCTTTCCTTTTCCCTCTGAGTCAGTTTAGAATGTTGGAATGTGGTTGGCCAAGTGGAGTCCTTTATGCAAATACCATTTCAGTGGCAACCAATCCCCTCTGTCTGGGGCCGTAGAATGTTGGAGTTCTGAGGCTGACCAATCAGAGCCCTTTATGCAAATAATCCCACAGTTGCAGCCAATTGAAACGCTGGCACATATTCCTCCTGTCGCACCACTGCCCACAAACACTGACTTTTATTATATACATAGATAGAGAGATTATTATTGAGTTTCAGGTACATAATAAATGTATTGTTTTTGTTGAGCCACAGGGACAGGCAGATTACTATTATTATTATTATTGTAGTTGAGGTGCAGGAAGATGTGTAATAAATTCATGATTATGGTTATGATTATTATTATTGAGTCACAGGGAAGGGTGGGTAATCAATTACTATTGTTGTTGTTGAGTTACAGGGAGAGACATAATTCATTACTATTATTGTGGTTGCTACTATTGAGCCACAGGGAAGGGCGGGTAATTCATTACTATTATTGTTGTTGTTGTGCCGTAGGGAGAGACGGAATAAATCCATTGTTGTTATTACTACTATTGTAGTTGAGGCGCAGAGAGAGGCGGGCAATCCATTTATTATTATTATTATTATTATTATTATTATTATTGAGCCGTAGGGAGACAGGGAATAAATCCATTGTTCTTATTACTACTACTAGCTTGGGGACCCGGCCCTGCCTGGGTTATTTGAGAAAGGCATTGTGTGCCAAGGTTGGTCCTTATCAGATGTTTACATGGCTCACTGTGGTCTCAGGAAGTTAGTGAAGGTACTGCGAGTCCCATCGGCCATGGTCCATCCCCCTCCGAACTGCAGCAGGATGTAGAGTGGGTCATGGGGGCTATGTGTGGCAAGTTAGGTCTCGATTAGTCAGTGGATGAAGGTTGCAGCGGGCTCGGGAAGTGAGTAGAGGTACTTCAACTCCCATCATCCATGGTACATCCTCCTTCGAAGTGCAGCAGGATGTAGAGTGGGCCATTGGGCCTCTGTGTGCCAAGTTTTGTCCTGATCCGTCATTGCTGTGGGCCGCAGTGCTCTAAGGAAGTGAGTTAAAGTACTGCAAGTCCCGTCATTCATGGTCCATTCTCCCTCAAACTGCACCAGGACGTAAAGTGGGTCTTGGGGGTTCTGTGTGCCAAGTTTGGTCTTGTTCTGTCATTGTTGGGGGCAGCAAAGTGTTTTGGCCTTAAACTCCCACCATGCCTGACTGCTTCAGGCCCTTTCCTTACCCTCCTCTGGCAGTTTAGAGTGTTGGAATGTTGGTGGTGCTGGCCAATTAGAGGCATTATGCAAATACTCCCTCAGTGGCAACCAATCATGTTGTTAGAATGTAGAGGCTGGGAGCCACCCCCCTCTGGCAGTTTAGAGTGTCGGAATGTTGGTGGTGCTGGCCAATTAGAGGCGTTATGCAAATAATCCCACAGTGGCAACCAATCAGAAAGCTGCCACATATCCGCACGCATACATACAAACACTGACTTTTATTATATAGATAGATAGATTGTAGTTGAGGCACAGAGAGAGGCGGGCAATCCATTTATTATTATTATTATTATTATTATTATGGAGACGTAGGGAGAGACAGGTAATAAATCCATTGCTGTTATTATTACTATTGTAGTTGAGGTGCAGAGAGAGGCGGGCGATCCTATCATTATTATTATTATTACTATTATTATTACTATTATTATTGAGCCGTAGGGAGAGGCGGGTAATCAATTCATGATGAGGATGACAACCTGTTGTTCTCTAACGCGACATGTCCCGGAGCCCCCCACGCCAGGTGGGCCCTCCCTTGCACTTGCGGACGATGGGAGTTGTAGTGTGGCCATCTCCCCACTGGTCACCGCTCCCTCGCAGGTGGACGGACACTCACCCCCGGGTGGAAGGGCTGCAGGCGCCCGACCAGCTCCTCCATGGGCTGCTGCCCGAACGGCTTGAGGGCCCCGCCCGTGCCCGGCTCATACATGGAGAAGGCGTGTCGGTCTCGGCGGTGGGGGGCCCCGAGGGGAGGGGCCATGCCGTGCCCATGTTCCGGCCGCTCCGCCGCCACCGGGGGCACCGAGGTCGACGCCGGGTGGACAGACCCCGCTTGTTGCCGGATCTGCAAGTTCTCCGACTGCAGCTTGTGGATCTGTAAGGGGAGAGACCGGGGTTGAGGGTTGAATGAAAAGTAACGCCTCCACCTTCGTAACTCCTCAACGGATGCCCGTACTGGGACGTGGCAGGTACCGGCTCGTTCAGTAGACTCTTCTCTACAGTTCCATCTTGGTCAGAAGCCTTTGCATTGAACGGTTGTGTTGTTAAAGTGTGAAATATGGAACCCTGCGCAGATGGTCAGTCAATGTGACTTAAGCAATGTGCAGGTTCCATACTTCGCACTTTAACAACACAACCGTCCAATGCTAAGGCTTCTGGCCAAGTTGGAACTGTAGAGGAGAGTCTACCGAACGAGCCAGTACCTGCCGCGTACCAGTGCGGCCATCCGTTGAGGAGTTACGAAGGTGGAGGCATTACTTTTCATTCAACCCTTGCATCTCTTCTATGATCAGAGCCCGGGAGTGCTGGACTTGCCTCCCTCTGGAGCCGGCGGAGCTCGTCGCTGAGGCTGTTGTTGACCTTCATGAGCTGCTGGACTTTGGCCTCGGAGGCGGAGAGGGCCTTCTTGACCTCCAGGAACTCCTGCACCGAGATGGGGCCCTCCGACAGGTCCGAGGAGTCCATGCTCTTCGTTGGGGGGGGGGGGGGGGACACACACAAAAGGCACGTCCGCACCGCTGAATTAACCCACTTTAACCGCTATGTTAACCCACTTTAACTGCCTGGGAGTTGTGTGGTCTTTGGCCTTCCCTGGCAAGGAAGGTCGGCGCTAAACTACAACGCCCATGGTTTTGAGAATGGCCCCAGAAGAAGAGAAAGAGGAGGAAAGAACGGAGAGGAAGAAGAAGGAGAAGAGAAGAAAGGAGGAGGAATAAGAGGAAGGGAAGAAGGAGAAGAGGAGGATGAGAAACAGAAGGGAAAGGAGAGGAAGAAGAAGGAAAAGAGAAGAAAGGAGGAGGAATAAGAGGAAGGGAAGAAGGAGAAGAGGAGGATGAGAAACAGAAGGGAAAGGAGAGGAAGAAGAAGGAAAAGAGAAGAAAGGAGGAGGAATAAGAGGAAGGGAAGGAGGATGAGAAACAGAAGGGAAAGGAGAGGAAGAAGAAGGAAAAGAGAAGAAAGGAGGAGGAATAAGAGGAAGGGAAGGAGGAGGATGAGAAACAGAAGGGAAAGGAGAGGAAGAAGAAGGAAAAGAGAAGAAAGGAGGAGGAATAAGAGGAAGGGAAGAAGGAGAAGAGGAGGATGAGAAACAGAAGGGAAAGGAGAGGAAGAAGAAGGAAAAGAGAAGAAAGGAGGAGGAATAAGAGGAAGGGAAGGAGGATGAGAAACAGAAGGGAAAGGAGAGGAAGAAGAAGGAAAAGAGAAGAAAGGAGGAGGAATAAGAGGAAGGGAAGAAGGAGAAGAGGAGGATGAGAAACAGAAGGGAAAGGAGAGGAAGAAGAAGAGAAGAAAGGAGAAGGAATAAGAGGAAGGGAAGAAGGAGAAGAGGAGGATGAGAAACAGAAGGGGAAGGAGAAGAAGAAGAAGAAGGGGAAGGAGGCGAAAGGAGGTGAAAGCAAAGAACGAAGGAGGAGTAAGAGAAAGGGAAGAAGAAGCGAAGGATGAGAAACAGAAGGGAAAGGAGAGGAAGAAGAAAGAGAAGAGAAGAAAGGAGGAGGAATAAGAGGAAGGGAAGAAGGAGAAGAGGAGGATGAGAAACAGAAGGGAAAGGAGAGGAAGAAGAAGGGGAAGGAGGTGAAAGGAGATGAAAGGAAAGAACGAAGGAGGAGTAAGGGAAAGGGAAGAAGGAGAAAAGGAGGAGAAACAGAAGGGAAAGGAGAAGAAGATAGAAATAAGAGGAAGGGAAGAAGGAGAAGAGAAGGATGAGAAACAGAAGAGGAAGAAGAGAAAAAGATGAAGAAGGAGATGGAGGAAGGTGAAAAGGAAGAGGAAGAAGAGAAAAAGATGAAGAAGGAGATGGAGGAAGGTGAAAAGGAAGAGGAAGAAGAGAAAGGGAAGAAGGAGACGAGCATGAAGAAAGAGAAAAGAATGGAAAACAGAAGCGGGAGGAGAAAAAGGTCAAGGAAGGAAAAGGAGGAGAAAAAGAGACGAGGAAGCAGGAGAGAAGACAGGAGAGGAAGAGAAGGAAGAGGGGAAGTGGCCTTTGAACCCAGAGCCATGGAGGACCCCACCACCCCCAACTCAGGGCCCGCCCACCCGCCCTCCTCACTCGTGCGCGGTTGTTGCGCCCGGCGGCGTTGGCGTTGCGCAGGGGCTCCTGGTCGGCGTCTTCGTCGGAGGCAACGCTGTCGTAGTCATGCTGGTCGTCCAGGTCGCTGGGGCCGCCGTGGAGGGAGGAGGAAGAGTCCAGCGGCTCTGAAGGGGGAGAAGGAAGGAAGGAAGGAAGGAAGGAGGAAGGAAGGAAGGAAGGAAGGAAGGAGGAAGGGAGGAAAGGAGGGAGAGGAGGGAGGCAGAGAAGGAAGGAAGGCGAGAGGGAGGGAGTGAAGTAGGATCGAGGGAGGGAGGAAAGGAAGGAAGGAGAGAAGGAAAGAGATAAGGGAGGAAGAAAGGAGTGAAGGATAGAGAAAAATAAGGAAGGACAGAAGGAAGGAAAGAAGGGAGGGAGGAAAGAAAGGAGAGAAGGAAGGAAGGAGAGGAAAGAGAAAAGGAAGGATGACAGGAGTGAAGGAAGCGTAGAGAAAAATAAGGAAGGAAAGAAGGGAGGGACGGAGGAAAGAAAGGAGAGAAGGAAGGAAGGATGAAAAGAAGGTAGGGAGGGAAGGAAGGAAGGTGTGGAGGAAAGACAAAGGGAAGGATGACAGGAGTGAAAGAAGGATATAGAAATATAAGAAAGGAAAGAAGGGAGGGAGTTAAGAAAGGAGAGAAGGAAGGAAGGAGGGAAGAAAAGGAGGGAAGAAGGTAGGGAAGGAAGGAAGGAAGGAGAGAAGGAAGGAAGGAGAGAAGGAGGGAGAAAAAGAAGGATGACAGGAGTGAAGGACAGAGAAAAATAAGGAAGGACAGAAGGAAGGAAGGAAGGAAGAAAGAAGGAGAGGAGAGAGAAAAGGAAGGATGACAGGAATGAAGGAAGCATAGAGAAATATAAGGAAGGAAAGAAGGGAGGGAGGGAGGAAAGAAAGAAAGGAGAGAAGGAGGGATGAAAAGGAGAGAAGGTAGGGAGGGAAGGAAGGAAGGAAGGAGAGGAGGAAGGAAGGAGGGGAGGAAAGAGAAAAGGAAGGATGACAGGAGTGAAAGAAGGATATAGAAATATAAGGAAGGAAAGAAGGGAGGGAGGAAAGAAAGGAGAGAAGGAAGGAGGGAAGAAAAGGAGGGAAGAAGGTAGGGAGGGAAGGAAGGAAGGAGAGTAGGAAAGAGAAAAGGAAGGACGACAGGAGTGAAGGAAGGATAGAGAAAAATAAGGAAGGAAGGACAGAAGGAAGGAAAGAAGGGAGGGAGGAAAGAAAAGAAAGAAGGAAGGAGGGAAGGAAAGAAGGAGAGAAAGTAAGGAGGAAAGAAAGAGGAGAAGGAAGGAGGGAGGGAGGGAAGATAGAGAGAAATAAGGACGGACAGAAGGAAAAAGGGAGGGAAGAATGGAAGGAAGGAAAGAAATAATATTATTAATAACAATACGATAATAATGATGATAATAATATTTCCTGCCTCTCTCTTCAGGAAGGAGGGAAGGAAGGGAGGGAGGGAGGGGAGGAAGGGTCCGGAGCCCTGCTGACCGCTGACCCCGTGAGCCCTGCCCCATGACCTGTGACCCCCCGCTGACCTGTGGGGCTGGTGAGGCCCTTCCCTTGCTGCCGGCGCTTGGCCTCGCTCAGGATGTCGATGATGAGGGTGGCAAACTCCCGGGCGTTGAAGCGGGCCAGTTTCTGGCGGCCCTGCAAGAGAGGACGGCAAAGGCCACAGCGCCTCTGAGCACGTGCAGAGTTCAGGGCGGGGTTCAAGCCCTGAACTCGGCATCCTCTTCTTTGGACTGCAACTCCCATTACTTCCCACCTGGTTGCGTGTCGCGGAATATTCCGGGTTGACGGGGAGGAAGGGGACGGCGCTGCGCTCGGTCACCAGCGTGCTGTGGTTCTGCGTCGTGAGCCAGACTTTGGGAGAGAAAGTGCCCGAGTGTTATTAGTATTGCATTATAATATCGGACTAGATGGTTGTTGTTGTTGTTGTTGTTGTGATGTCCTCACCAGCATCATTCTCCCGGCGGTCCACTTCGTCATAGACGTCCATGGCGAGTTCCTCGAAGAGGCGGTTGCTGAGCTGGAAGAGACACGAGGGAGAAGCGGGCGTGAAATCCCTTCTGTCCCGAGTTCGAACCCAAAGCCTGAAGTCCCGAGTTCGAATCTAAACCGACTCACCGCCTGCAGCTTCTTCTTGGCCGCTTTGGCCAATTCAGAGAGGTCCAGGCTGCGAAAGGAAAGAGGAGATGACCAGTTATACGGATCTGCGGACGGATGGACGGATGGAGAAAACGAAAACGGAGGAGAGAAAACGAAAGACAGTATCGTTCCTTTGGTGTTCGTCCCATTGGGAATAATGGTTCCATTGCACCAAAATAGGAATCCAGAAAACGATGGCTGGGTCCCTTGGATATGTAATAATAATAATAATAATAATAATAATAATAATAATAATATAAAAAAGTAAGTCAATATTTAATAAAATAAGTAATAAAAATAATATTTAAATATAAGTAAATATTTAAAAGTAAGTAAGTCAATATTTAGTAATAATAATAATTAATAAAGTAATAATAAAGTAATAATAATAATTTAAAATAAGTAAATAAATATTTGATAATAATAAAAATTAATAATAAATACTTTGAAATAAGTAAGTCAATAAAATAAGTAATAAAATAATATTTAAACATAAGTAAATATTTAAAAATAAGTAACAATATTTAGTAATAATAAAAAATAATAATAAATATTTAAAAATAAGTAAGTCAATATTTAATAAAATAAGCAATACAAATAATATTTAAATATATGTAAATATTTAAAAAAGGTAACTCAATATTTAGTAATAATAATAAATTAAATAATAATAAATATTTGAAAATGAGGAAGTAAATATTTAAAAGTAAATAAGTAAATTTTTAATAATAAAATAATATTTAAATATAAGTAAGTCCATGTTTTTTTAAAGTAAGTAAATATTTAATAATAAAATAAAAATAAAACAAGAAGGTAAATGTTTAATAATAAAATAAGTAATAAAAATAATATTTAAACATAAGTAAATATTTAAAAATAGGTAACTCAATATTTAGTAATAATAAATATTTGAAATAATAATAAATATTTGAAAATAAGTAAATCAGTAAATGTTTAATAATAAAATAGTATTTAAATATAAGTAAGTCCATGTTTTTTAAAAGTAAGTAAATATGATAAAAATAATATTTTAAAATAAGAAATATTTTTAAAAAGTAAATATTTAATAAATACTTTTATTAAAATATTTAAAATATCTAAAATATCTATAAAATATTTAGAAATAAGAAAATAATAAAAATAATATTTAATAATAGTAATAAATGAGTAAATATTTAGAAATAAGTAATTATTTAAAAATAAATATTTAATAATAATAGTTAATATTTAAGAAATAAGTACAAAAATAATACATATTTAAAAGTTAGAAAAATAAATAATAATATAAGAAAATATAAGTAAATAAAATAGAATAATTATCCACTTTCTTTGGACCCAACCATCTCTTCCCCTCAATAATATACATTATATATAATGACAAAATCCTGCTGAAACGGCGGCATGCAAACCCGACCCGAATTATCATTATACCTTTGCGACACGCACTTTGGGCGCACTCTGAGCTCCGGAAAAAGGCAGCAAAGGAGAGAAAAAGGACAAAGGAGGAGGTTTAAAAGCCTGAAAAGGTTCAGAGGGTCAGTTTGGATGGCCTCAAGGGGCCCCCAATGAATCTTGGCTCCCGTTGTAGAATGCGGTCTACGGTAAGAGGTGTAAATACTCATTATTTACATTTATTTTGGTGTTCTGCCACCTGAGCTCCCCCATGCAAGTCGCATACTGGCCACTGGGTGGCAGCACTGATTTCCTGCCAAACTATTATATGTATTGCCATCCTTTCTGTTTGGCAGGAAATCAGTGCTGCCACCCAGTGGCCAGTATGCGACTTGCATGGGGGAGCTATTATAGACCTTTTGGGGTCTCCTCACCTGTCGGCCATCTGCGGGATGATGTAATGCCCGTTCTTGTGGTCTGCGTCAAAGAAAAGACAGAGGAAAAGATATATATACACATACACACAGGTCATATGGGGACAATTTCATCCTCCACCACAGGCATCCCAGTGTTCCTGACTCTCTCCATTGGTGTGGAATTTGCATGACCCCGCCCACTGCCTTTTCCTTAACCCAGGGTGATAAAATAATAATAATAATAGTGATAGTAATATTCCAATCCTCTGCTGACCTGGCTTCCGTCCACACAGGTAGAAGGCCAACCTGTCGGTCAGTTCGTATTGGCACTCCACTAGCCGCTCGGCCAGTTCGTGTTGGTTGGCTTGCCTGTTGGGAGAAGGAGATTGATAATAATAATAATAGTCGTGGTGCAATAATAATCATAATAATAATAATAATAATAAATAGTAGTTGTAGTAAAATAATAATAGTACAAGAATTCTGATTGTGTCGTCCTGCTTGGCAAAATGGGGTTGGAGTGGATGGCGTTTTGGGTCCTTTCCAACTTTAAGATTCTAGGAATAAACTTAGTAATACTACCCATAGTAAAATTATACCCGTAGTAAAATTATACCCGTAGTAAAATACTACCAGTAGTAAATAGAAGTGTTCGTAATAGTAGTAGTAAAATAGTTAATTAGTAGTAGTATTACTAGTAGTAAAATCATAGAAGTGTTAGTAATAAAATAGTAGTAGTAAAATAGTTAATTAGTAGTAGTAAAATAGTTAATTAGTAGTAGTACTACTAGTAGCAGTAATAGTTAATTAGTAGTAGTAAAATAAGAATTGTAATAGTAGTAAATGAATAACAATAGTAATAATAGTTGGAAAATAATAGTATTATAGTAATAATAATAAATAGTAGTTGTAGTAAAATAATAATAGTACAAGAATAATGACCAGTAGCATTAATAGTTTAGTAGTGGTAGGTAGTAGTAGTAAAATGAGAACTGTAATAGTAGTAAATGAATAACAATAGTAATAATAGTTGGAAAATAATAGTATTAGTATAATAATAATAAAAATAGTAATAATAAAAATAGTGGTTGTAGTAAAATAATAATAGTACAACAATAATGACCAGTAGCATTAATAGTTAAATAGTAGTAGTAAAATGAGAACTGTAATAGTAGTAAATGAATAACAATAGTAATAATAGTTGGAAAATAATATTAGTATTAGTACATAAAACAATAGTATGGAAAATAATAGTATTAGTAAATAATAATAAAAATAGTAATAATAATAAATAGTGGTTATAGTAAAATAATAATAGTACAAGATGAATGACCAGTAGAATAATAGTTAATTAGTATTATTACAATAAGAATTGTAATAGTAGTAAATGAATAACCATAGTAATAATAGTTGGAAAATAATATTAGTAGTAAATAATAATAATAGTAATAATAAAATAATAATAGTACAATAATAATGACCAGTAGCATTAATAGTTAATTAGTAGTAGTAGTAAAATAAGAATTGTAATAGTAGTAAATGAATAACAATAGTAGTAATCGTTAGAAAATAATACCCTGCATCACCCAAAAGCGCAGGATGCGGGCCCTCACCTGGCATAGTCGATGGGGGTCCGTCCATTGACGTCGGGGGCCCCGGGGTCGGCCCCATAGACCACCAGCAACTCGGCTTGAAGGATCTGACCCGCTTTGGCTGCGACATGCAACGGAGTGGTCCCTTTCTCCTATACACGTGAAAGGAAATTGGTTTCTATGTGACGCTGTCCCCCACAAATCCTGCTGCCTGAGGCCACCATGCGACCCAGAAAATTGGGGTTTCTTACTGGGTGGAAGAAGTTGGCCTGGGCCCCGAGAGAGAGAAGGCGCAAACAGGTCTCCAGGTTTCCGGTCCGGACGCTGGAATGCAGTTGCTAAAGAGAAAAATCAGAAAGGATGAGTTGTTATTATTATTATTATTATTATCATCTCTCAGGAGGGTTCTGATTGTGTCGTCCTGCTTGGCAAAATGGGGTTGGAGTGGATGGCCTTTTGGGTCCTTTCCAACTCTAAGATCCTAGGAATAATAAACTTAGTAATACTACCCGTAGTAAAAAATATATACTACTCGTAGTAAAATACTACTACTAGTAAAATAATAAAAGTGTTAGTAATGAAATAGTAGTAGTAAAGTAATTATAATAGTAAAATAATAGTAATAGTAGTAAAATAATAGTAACAGTGAAATAATAACAACAGCAACAATTATTATTATTAAACAGAGGCTGGAGGGTCATCTGTCAGGAGGGTTTGGATTGTTTCATCCTGCCTGGCAAAATGGGGTTGGGGTGGATGTCCTTTTAGAAATTCTATGATTCTATGAGTAATAAGCTAAGTAATAGTAGTAGTAAAATGGTAGTAAAATATGACTACTAGTAAAATAGTAGTATTAGTAATAAAATTGTAGCAGTAAAATACTAGCATTAGTAATAAAATAGTAGAAGTAAAGCAACAATATAGGTAATGAAATAATAGCAGCAGTAGTTGTAGTAAAATACTACTACTAGTGAAATAGTAGTAGTGATAAAATAGTAGTAAAATAGTGGTATTAGTAATAAAATAGTAGAAGTAAAGTGATGGTATGTAGTTAAATAATAGTAGCAGTAGTTGTAGTAAAATAGTAGTAGTAGTAAAATAGTATTAGTGATAAAATAGTAGTAGTAAAATAGTGGTATTAGTAATAAAATAGTAGTGGAAGTAAAGTGATGATAGGTAATGAAGTAGTTGTAGTAAAATAGTATTATTAGTGATAAAATAGTAGTAGTAAAATAGTGGTATTAGTAATAAAAATCAGAAAGGATGAGTTATTATTATTGGTATGTAGTTAAATAATAGTAGCAGTAGTTGTAGTAAAATAGTAGTAGTAGTAAAATAGTAGTATTAGTGATAAAATAGTAGTAGTAAAATAGTGGTATTAGTAATAAAATAGTAGTAGAAGTAAAGTGATGGTATGTAGTTAAATAATAGTAGCAGTAGTTGTAGTAAAATACTACTAGTAGTGAAATAGTAGTATTAGTGATAAAATAGTAGTAGTAAAATAGTGGTATTAGTAATAAAATAGTAGTAGAAGTGATGATATGTAGTAAAATAATAGTAGCAGTAGTTCTAGTAAAATACTACCAGTAAAGTACTACTACTAGTAAAATAGTAGTAGTAAGATAGTAGTATTAATAAATAATAATGTAACGTAATAAAGTAAATTAATAATGATATGTAGTGAAATAATAGCAGTAGTTGTAGTAAATTACTACTACTAGTAAAATAACACTTACACCATCAACAACGTCCCCGTCAGGTCAGGCAAAACCAAACTTCAGCACTGACTTGGACCTGGGTCCCCCAATTCTGTAACAACAACAATGTTGTACCTTGCTGAGATCCTTGGCGGTCACTCCGTCGTCGTCACGACACGGGAGTTTGTGCACAAAGGCCAGCATCTGGTATTTGGCGCGGATGAATTCGGACTTGGTGGGGCTGCGGAGACACCAAAACGGGTCAGAAACCGCTATATAAAGGGAGGGACCAAAGCCAAGCCCGTGATGCGCGGCCAAGGGATACTCACTGGACCTTGTCCTGGGGGTTGGCCTTGCGCCTCCCGCTCTGGACCTGCGCCGGGTCCAGCAGCGAATGCTCCCAGATGGAGTTGGCCCCGTTGCTGGCCAGCGTGTGGACCATCTGGAGACCGAGAAGGGAGAGAAAAGGATGGCACACGTCCGCTCCGGATTATAGTCCGAACTTTGGTGGCCGATCCCTTAAAAGGGCCCTACCTGCAAGAGCGTGGCGGACCAAGGGCTGTGCCGCAGGTGCTTCACGATGGAGATGTGGCGCCCGAGGCTGCGGTGGACGCTGCAGCATTCGTCGCAGACCAGGACCCCGCGGTTGATGGAGGCCCAGCCAGGGTCTGGAGATGGACACACAGAGGCGGACACACCATGAGATCATCCAACCCACCCTTCCTTCTCCTTGCTCTTCTCCGCCACCTAGTGCTCAGCCTTGCACCTGCAGCCTGCAAATCACAACATCTTCCCCCTGCATTTCCTGCCTGGGTGGGGCTTGCTGTGACGTCATCGACACTCGGCCAATCGCAGCGTGGGAAAAGGGCTGGCCAGGGGCCAAGATTAAATAAGAATTCTAAAAATAATTGCACACAGTGATTAGCAAACGAATCATTGACCATTTCTCTTTCGTTCGCTCTAGTATTATATATATTGTTATATAATAATAAAATTGTATATTTTTATTACATGTAATATTACTAAAAATATTATCATACAATACAATACAATATATAATAATCTTGATAATTATTATATAGGGAACATATTATTATTGTTATTATTATAATGCAAGGAACACATTATCATTATTATTATACAGAGAAAATCACATTATTATACAGAGGATATATTATTATTGTTGTTGTTATACAGGGGACACATTATTATTATACAGGGGATATATTATTATTACTATTATTATTGTTGTTGTTATTATTATAATACAGGGGATATATTATTATTATTATACAGTTGATACATTATTATTAATATAGAGGGGATATATTATTATTATACAGGGGATATGTTATTATTATTATTGTTGTTGTTATTATTATTATTATACAGGGGATATATTATTATTATACAGTTGACACATTATTATTAATATAGAGGGGATATATTATTATTATACAGGGTATATGTTATTATTGTTATTATTATATAGGGGACACAGTATTATATTATGCAGGGGACACATTATTATTATACAGGGGATATATTATTATTGTTATTGTTATTATACAGAGGACATTATTATTATACAGGGGATATATTATTTTATTATTATATTATACAGGGGACACATTATTATTATTATACAGGGGATATTATTATTATTATACAAGGGGCACACATTATTGTTGTTGTTGTTATTGTGATTATTCAGGGAAGCACATTCGTATGGGTCCAGAGTGAAGAAGGTCAGCCAGGGAAACACTTCCGCCATGTCTCCTGGGTCATCAGAGACCCTCCCCTCAGCAACAATATAATAATAATAATAATAATAATCTCCCCAAACAAACCCATTGGGGGCCATTGATAAACCCACTCCCCCCGCCCCGCACCCACCCCAATATGCCTCCGACTTGTACGGCGCTTGTGCATTTTCCTAGGGCAAGGGGGCCTCTGAGCATGCGAAGAGTGGAAAATGGGAAACAGGAAGTGTTTGATCGTAACGGTTGGGTTGTACACAGAAATCAATGGTTTGGGGACTGATTGTGGATGGAAGACGAAGAAGAATCCGCCGCGAAACCCTTTCCAAGAATTCTCCGCCCGCCCGCCCGCGTCCGAAGCCACAGTGGGGCCCTTTGTCCCGTCCGGAGCCTCAAACAAAGGGCCCCTTGAGCCCGGGCAACGGTCAGCGGAGTCCGGCCGGAGGGGGACATAGGGCTGATGCCAACCCTAAAGGGCACTGGGGTCTTCCAAAGGGCATCCACCAGGGCCTCAATGGAGGGGCAGTCTGGACCATAGCAGGGCAAGGATATTGTTGTTGTTGTTGTTGTTGTTGTTGCCTTGCTTTTGCTGCCTAACAAAGAGGAGTAGCATTGAGACACAGAGAGGAATGCAAACAATGAGTTTTGACAGGATGCGGATGGACAGATGGACGGACGGACCGACGGAAAAACCCCGCTCAGGCTTCCTCTCCATTTCGGCGCAAACAGAATGTGCTCTGGCTAAAGGGAAAGAAGGGTCCTGAACTCTACATATGCACAAACATAAACATATACTTATATCTATCTATACACATACATACATACATACATATAGCTGAATGTTTTAACTCTGGTTTTATTATTTTAGTTGTGAATTGTGTTATTCTATTTGTAAACCGCTCCGAGCCTTTGGGAGTGGCGGTGTATAAAATAATATATATATATATATATATATATATATATATATACACACTCACATATATATATGTGTGTGTGTGTGTGTGTGTCTGAACTTTAAATATACACAAACATAAACACACACATACATATACGTATCTCTCTCTATATATATATGTATATATGCACATATATGTCTGTGTCTGAACTCAAAATATACACAAACATAAACACACATATATACGTATATCTATATATATATACATAAACACACATATATGTATATACACATATGTGTGTGTATATATGTGTGTGTCTGAACTCTAGATATACGCAAACATAAACACACACACATATATACGTATATATATATACACACACGTACATATATATGTATATATGCACATATATGTCCGTGTGTCTGAATAAATATACACAAACACAAAACACACACATATATATACGTATTATATATATACATATATATATGTATACACATGTGTGTGTGTCTGAACTCTAAATATGCACAAACACACACATATATATGTTTATCTATATATACATACACATACATATATATATGTATACACATATGTGTGTATGTGTGTGTGTGTGCGCGAACTCTAAATATTCACAAACATACACACACATATATACATATCTATATATATACACACATACATATATATGTATACACACATGTGTGTATATATATGTGTGTGTCTGAACTCTGGATATGCACAAACATAAACACACACATACACATACGTATATCTATATATATACACACACGTACATATATATGTGTGTATATATGTGTGTGTGTCTGAACTCTAAATATTCACAAACATACACACACATATATACATATATCTGTATATATACATACACATATACATATGTATATATGTATACCCACATATGTATGTATACATGTGTATATGTGTGTGCGTCTGAACTCTAAATATACAAAAATATAAACACACTCATACATATACGTATATCTATATACACACATACATATATTTGTAATATATGCGCATATATGTGCGTGTCTAAACTCTAAATATTCACAAACATACACACACATATATACATATATCTGTATATATACATACACACATACATATGTATATATGTATACACACGTGTATATGTGTGCGTGTGTCTAAACTCTAGATATGCACAAACATAAACACACACATACGTATATCTATACATACATACATATGTATACACACATATGTATGTATACATATGTGTGTATATATATGTGTGTGTGTCTGAACTCTAAATATACACAAATATAAACATACTCATACATATACGTATATCTATACACACACACAAACATATATTTGTAATATATGCGCATATATGTGTGTGTCTGAACTCTATACACAAACATAATCACACATATACATACATATATAATATTTATATATATACATACACATACATGTATATATGTATATATACATACATGTGTGTGTACATGTGTGTGTATCGGAACTCTAAATATACACAAATATAAACATATTTGCATGGCCCCGCCCGCTGCCTTACATGTATTATTATGATGTATTAAATATTCCTAGATAATAATAGTAATAATAACAACAATGCATTGATACGGATGTAAAATAATGTATATTATTATTATACCTGAATATTATGTTCCCCGATAATACTAGTACTAATACTATTAGTATGGACATATAATAATGTATATCATTATACCTTAGTATTATGACGTGCCCATATAATAACAGTAATAATACATTAGTATGGATTATTATTATACCTGAATATTATGAAGTTCCTATATAATAATTGTACTAATACTATTAGTATGGACGTATAATAATTTATATCATTATACCTTAGTATTATGACGTGCCCATATAATAACAGTAATAATACATTAGTATGGATTATTATTATACCTGAATATTATGAAGTTCCTATATAATAATTGTACTAATACATTAGCATGGACGTATAATAATTTATATCATTATACCTTAACATTATGGAGTTCCCATATAGTAATAATACATTAGTATAGACGTATAATAATGTTTATTATTTTTATTATACCTTAATATTATGAAGTTTCCATATAATAATAGTAATACATTAGTCTGGACATATAACAATACACATTATTAGCCTATATGTTAATACTATGAACAGCCCATATAATAATACTAATAATACATTAGGATAGACATATAATAATGTATATTATTATTATACATTAATATTATGAAATTCCCATATAAGAATTGTAATAATACATTATGATAGATGTATAATAATGTATATTATTATTATTATAACTTAACATTATGGAGTTCCCATATAATAATAGTACCAATACATTAGTATATAGGTATAACAATGTATATTATTGTTATTATTATATCTTAATATTATTCTGCTTCCATAGAATAATAATAATAATACGTGGATATGAATAGTAATCTCATCTTAAATCACAACGAGTGAGGATAAAGACCCCATACATTGGAGGCGTGTTTCCCATATGCATATATGTATATTAATGTATAATGAATAATAATGATGATAATTACAGTTTATTATACATTAATAATGTATAAGGGAGGGAAGGGAGACTTAGCGGCGGGAAGGAAGGGAGGGGTGGGAAGAAGGGAAGAAGGAAGGAAGGAAGACAAATGAATGGAGGGATGGAAAAGAAGGGAAGGAGGGAAGGAAAGGTATGGAGGGAAGAAAGGACGGGCAGATGGATGGAAGGAAGGAAGAGAAGGGAGGGAAGTATTGGAAGGAAGAATGGAAGGAAAGGAATGGCGGGATGGAAGGAAGGGAGGGAAGAGAGAGATGGGAAGGAAGGAAGGAAGGAAGGAAGGAAGGGAAAGGGGGGATGGAAGGGAAGAAGGGAAGGATGCAAGGGAAGGGAAGGAGAAGGTGAAGGGAAGGAAGGAAGGGTGAGAAGAAGGGAAGAAGGAAGGAAGGAGGGAAGTATAGGAAGGAAGGAAGACAAATGAATGGAGGGATGGAAAAGAAGGGAAGTATTGGAAGGAAGAATGGAAGGAAAGGATGGAAGGGAGGGAAGAGAGAGATGGGAAGGAAGGAAGGAAGGAAGGAAGGAAAAAGAGGGAGGGAAGGGAAGAAGGGAAGGACACAAGGGAAGGGAAGGAGAAGGTGAAGGGAAGGAAGGGTGGGAGGAAGGAAGGAAGGAAGGCAAATGAATGGAGGGATGGGAAAGAAGGGAAGGAGGGAAGGAAGGAAGGGAAATTAATGGAGGGAAAGAAGGAAGAAAGGTGTGGAGGGAAGAAAGGACGGATGGATGGATGGAAGGAAGGAAGAGAAGGAAGAGAAGGGAGGGAAGTATTGGAAGGAAGACTAGAAGGAAAGGAATGGATGGATGAAGGAAGGGAATTGATAGATGGAAAGATGGAAGGAAGGGAGAGGAGGGATGGAAGGGAAGGAAGGAAGGAAGGGTGGGAAGAAGGGAAGGAATGGAGGAAGGGAATGAAGGAAGGAAAGAAAGAGAGGGTTGGAAGAAGGAAGAAGAAGAAGGGAAGGAAGGAAGGCAAATGAATGGAGGGATGGGAAAGAAGGGAAGGAATGGAAGGAAGAAAGGAAGGGGGGAAATTAATGGAGGGAAAGAAGGAAGAAAGGTGTGGAGGGAAGAAAGGATGGATGGAAGGAAGAGAAGGAAGAGAAGTATTGGAAGGAAGACTGGAAGGAAAGGAATAGATGGATGAAGGAAGGAAGGGAAAGGAGGGGTGGAAGGGAAGAAGGGAAGGAAAGGAGAAGGCGATGGGAAGGAAGGCAGGAAAGGAGGAATGGAAGGAAAGGAAGGAAGGAAGGGAGAGAAGGAGATGGGAAGGGATGGTAGGGAGAAAGGGATGAGAAGGAAGGAGGGAAGGAAGGAAGGAAGGAAAGAAGGGAGAGACTGGAAGGAAGGGGGGCCCTGCTGCCCAAAGGAGGGGCGTGCGTGGGGGTGCCCGCCCCATTCTTCCTCCCTTCCTCCCTTCCTTCCCTGCCGAGGCCTCACTACCTGCCCGGAAAGGGAAGGAAGAGAGGAAGGAAGGAAGGAAGGAAGGAGAGAGAGAGAGACTGACCTGGGGCGCTGCAGTCGGCGCAGACCTCGGCCCGGGGCACCTTCCGCGACATCCTGGGCCGCAGCCAGGAAGGAAGAGAAGAGGAGGGAGGAAGGAAGGAAGGAAGAAGAGGAAGAGGAGAAGGCCCACCTCCTTCCTCCCCCTGAGGAAGCAAGGGAAAGGAAGGGAAGGGAGGAAGGAGGGCGCAGGAGCCCTGGGCCGGCCCTCGGAGAGGAGGAGCGGAGCAGGGAAGGAAGAGGAGGAGGAAGAAGAGCAGCAGCAGGAGGAGGAGAACGCGACCCCGGCGTCGGGCGGAGCCAAAAGAGGGGCGGCCTCTGCTGCAGGGCAGGAGCAGCGCCGCCCCTCCCCCCCTCCCCTCCCTCCTTCCCTCCTTCCTTCCTCCTTTGCTTCCTTCCAGGGACACCTCTTGTCTCCATCTCTAGCTCACCCTTCTCCTTCCTTCCTTTCTTTCCTTATACACCCTCTCTTCTTCTCCTTCCTTCCTTTGCTTTCCTCCATACACCTTCTTTCCTTCCTTCCTTCCTTCCTTCTCCTTCCTTCTCTCCTTCCTTCCCCTTCCTTTCCTTCCTTCCCCTTTCCTTCCTTCCTTCCTCCTTCCTTCCTTCCTTCTCTTCTCCTTCCTTCCAGAGATGGAGAGCCTTCCTCTTTCCTTCCTTCCTTCCTTCTTCTTCCTTCTCTCTCCTTCCTTCTCTCCTTCCTTCCTTCCTTCCTTCCTTCCTTCCCCTTCCTTCCTTCCTTCCTTGCTCCTTCCTTCCTTCCTTCCTTCCTTCTCCTTCCTTCCTTCCCTTCCTTCCTTCCTTCCTTCCTTCCTTCCTGGGACGCTCTGGAGAGCCTTCCTTTTCCTTCTTTCCTTCCTTCCTTCCTTCTCCTCCTTCCTTCCTTCCTTCCTTCCTGGGACCTTGGAGAGCCTTCCTCTTTCCTTCCTTCCTTCCTTCCTTCCTTCCTTCCTTCCTTCCTTCCTTCCTTCCTTCCTTCCTTCCTTCCGCTCCAGAGATGGAGAGCCTTCCTCTTTCCTTCCTTCCTTCCTTCCTTCCTTCCTTCCTTCCTTCCTTCCTTCCTGGGACGCTCCAGAGATGGAGAGCCTTCCTCTTTCTTTCCTTCCTTCCTTCCTTCCTTCCTTCCTTCCTTCCTTCCTTCCTTCCTTCCTTCCTTCCTTCCTTCCTGGGACGCTCCAGAGATGGAGAGCCTTCCTCTTTCCTTCCTTCCTTCCTTCCTTCCTTCCTTCCTTCCTCCTTCCTTCCTTCCTTCCTTCCTGGGACGCTCCAGAGATGGAGAGCCTTCCTTCCTTCCTTCCTTCCTTCCTTCCTTCCCTTCCTTCCTTCCTTCCTGGGACGCTCCAGAGATGGAGAGCCTTCCTCTTTCCTTCCCTTCCTTCCTTCTTCCTTCCTTCCTCCTCCTTCCTTCCTTCCTTCTTCCTTCCTTCCTTCCTTCCTTCCTCCCTCCCTTCCTTCCTTCCTGGGACGCTCCAGAGATGGAGAGCCTTCCTCTTTCCTTCCTTCCTTCCTTCCTTCCTTCCTTCCTTCCTTCCTTCCTTCCTTCCTTCCTTCCTGGGACGCTCCAGAGATGGAGAGCCTTCCTCTTTCCTTCCTTCCTTCCTTCCTTCCTTCCTTCCTTCCTTCCTTCCTTCCTTCCTTCCTTCCTTCCTTCCTGGGACGCTCCAGAGATGGAGAGCCTTCCTCTTTCTTTCTTTCCTTCCTTCCTTCCTTCCTTCTCTTCCTTCCTTCCTTCCTTCCTTCCTTCCTTCCTCCCTTCCTTCCTTCCTGGGACGCTCCAGAGATGGAGAGCCTTCCTCTTTCCTTCCTTCCTTCCTTCCTTCCTTCCTTCCTTCCTTCCTTCCTTCCTTCCTTCCTTCCTTCCTTCCTTCCTTCCTTCCTGGGACGCTCCAGAGATGGAGAGCCTTCCTCTTTCCTTCCTTCCTTCCTTCCTTCCTTCCTTCCTTCCTTCCTTCCTTCCTTCCTTCCTTCCTTCCTTCCTTTAGATGCCCTTTAGTTCAACCACCATCGAGCCTTTCCCAATGACAACAATCACCTGGTCTGATTCCATTTTCAGGTGCCGTTATATATCCATTCGCCAAACGCCGGGTTCCACAACCACGTCTTCAGTTTTCCTCTGAAAGGAAGGAAAGAGGGTGTCGATCTGAGCAAATTCCACAGGCGGGGGGTCACCACCGAGAAGGCCCCGTCACTCTTCCCCACCAGATGTGTTTGCGAAGCTGGTGGGACCGAGAGCAGGGCCTCCCCAGCGGATCTTCGGCTATGAGGGAGATACGTTCGGACAAGTCAGCTGGGCCGGAGTCGTATAGGGCTTTATAGGCCGAGACCAGCACTTTGAATTGTGCTCGGAAATGGACCGGCAGCCAGTGGAGTTGACGTCACAGAGGGGTGGTATGCTCCTTGTATGTTAGCAACCTGGCTGCCGCCCGTTGGACTAGTTAAGGTTTCCGAACAGTCTCCAAAGGCAGCCCCGCGTAGAGTGCGTTGCAGTAATCTATCCGAGCGTGGCCCACCGAAATCTGGAAGGGGACCTTTCAGAGGAAGCAGGCCAGACTAGATGCCCTTTAGGGTTCCCTCTCATGGTGGTTCCTTTCCAAGGGGGTGGGCTTGCGCCTAGATGACCCTCTTCCCTCCAAGCCTTGTTGCAGAGAGATGAAGGAGAGAGAGAGGAGTCAGGGACGCTCCAAGGATGGAGAGCCTCCCTCTTTCTTTCCTTCCTTCCATCAGGCCCGGATTGCCCATAAGGCCAACCTAGGCCATGGCCTAGGGGCGCAAGCCAAGGGGGGGCGCAGATCACGTACCAAAAAAAAAGGTTGAAAAATATGTTGAAACCCTCCCTCGGCCTCGCCCATAGATGTCTATGGGAGCGGGCCCTGTCCTGAAGACTACACTTCCCGTCGTGCACCTCTCCACAGGAGAAAGACTACGCCTCCCGGCATGCCCCGCGGCGGCTGCGGTGGGCCGGGCCAATGGGAGGCGGCGAGGGTGCAGCCATGGTGCGTGGCCGGGCGGTGGAGAGAGAACGAGCGGACTCACGGGATGGCAGAGGGCGCCGAGGAGGGTCTGCCCTTCCAGCTGGGCAGGCCGCACTTCGAGCAGGTAAGCGTTGGGGCGCCGCGCCACAGGGACCGGGAAGGCCCCGCCGGAGATGGAGTCGCTTGTCTCAGGTGGTCCCGCCCCCTCGGCGCCATCCCGTCCCCTCATTGGCCCTGCCGGGTGTCACCCTCCCGTTTAAATTCCCGCCCTTGGGAAAGCGCTTCTGTGATTGGCTGCCGCTTCCCTTGACTCCTCTTCGGGGGCGGTGCTTCTGTCTTAGCGTCCCAAGTTCGAGTCCCGCTTCGGGCAGAAAGCGTGATTGTGGAACTCCCTGCCACTACATTGGGGTGGCATTTTTTAAAAATGGGCCCCGAGCACGGCGCTGCTGCAGGTGGGTCCGGCCCAGGCGCCCCGCGAGCCCCGCAGATACACCTCTGCCGATTGGCGCGGGTTGTTGTTGATTTATTTATTTGTATATTACTGATCAACTGAGATGTATTGGGCTACCTGAGTGAACTTGAGGTAAGTTGTATGATAGGATTTATTTTTAGTGTGGGTCTCAGTGATGTGTGTGTGTGTGTGTGTGTGTGTGTAAGGGGGTGCGGTAGAGGTTGGCTTAAAGGGGGGCGTCATTCCAAAGTGTGACCTAGGGGGCAAAAAGGTGTTAATCCGGGCCTGCCTTCCATCTCTACCAAAGCTTGGATGTCAATGAAGCAGGCCAGACTAGATGCCCTTTAGGGTTCCCTGCCACTGTGTTCCCTTTCCAAGGGGGTGGGCTTGGGCCTAGGTGACCCTCTCCCCCCCCCCAAGCCTTGTTGCAGAGAGATGGAGGAGAGAGAGCGCAGCCAGGGACGCTCCAAGGATGGAGAGCCTCCCTCTTTCTTTCCTTCTTTACATCTCCACCCAAATTTATTTATTTATTATTTATTTATTACTAGCTGTGCCCTTTTTAGGAGATGCGAGAAAGTCCCATCATCCACGGTGTGCCCTCCTCTAAACTGCAGTTGGATGGAGTGTGGGTCATGGGGGGCATGGTGTGCCAAGTTGGGTCTTTATTGGTCTTCGTTCTGGGCCACAGTGGTCTGTGGGGAATGATGGGTTTTGAAGTACTACAAATCCCATTTTCCATGGTGGTACTTCAAGTCCCATCATGCATGGTCGGGGCTCTGTGTGCCAAGGTAGGTTACTGTAAATTCAGGCCATACACAATGTCCCATGAGCTGAGGCCTAGTTAGGAACAGCAAGTTAATGAAGCCTTACTGTCAATTCAGGCCATACACAATGTCCAATGAGCTGAGGCGTAGTCGGAGAATCAAGTTAATGAAGCCTTACTGTCAATTCAGAGCGTAAACAGCTTCCCAGTAAGTGAGGGCTAGTTAGGAAATCAAGTTAATGAAGCCTTACTGTCAATTTAGAGCGTAAACAGCTTCCCAGTAAGTGAGGGCTAGTTAGGGAAATCAAGTTAATGAAGCCTTACTGTCAATTTAGAGCGTAAACAGCTTCCCAGTAAGTGAGGGCTAGTTAGGGAAATCAAGTTAATGAAGCCTTACTGTCAATTTAGAGCGTAAACAGCTTCCCAGTAAGTGAGGGCTAGTTAGGGAAATCAAGTTAATGAAGCCTTACTGTCAATTTAGAGCGTAAACAGCTTCCCAGTAAGTGAGGGCTAGTTAGGGAAATCAAGTTAATGAAGCCTTACTGTCAATTTAGAGCGTAAACAGCTTCCCAGTAAGTGAGGGCTAGTTAGGGAAATCAAGTTAATGAAGCCTTACTGTCAATTTAGATTGTAAACAGCTTCCCAGTAAGTGAGGGCTAGTTAGGGAAATCAAGTTAATGAAGTCTTACTGTCAATTTAGAGCGTAAACAGCTTCCCAGTAAGTGAGGGCTAGTTAGGGGAAATCAAGTTAATGAAGTCTTACTGTCAATTTAGAGCGTAAACAGCTTCCCAGTAAGTGAGGGCTAGTTAGGGAAATCAAGTTAATGAAGCCTTACTGTCAATTTAGAGCGTAAACAGCTTCCCAGTAAGTGAGGGCTAGTTAGGGAAATCAAGTTAATGAAGCCTTACTGTCAATTTAGATTGTAAACAGCTTCCCAGTAAGTGAGGGCTAGTTAGGGAAATCAAGTTAATGAAGTCTTACTGTCAATTTAGAGCGTAAACAGCTTCCCAGTAAGTGAGGGCTAGTTAGGGAAATCAAGTTAATGAAGTCTTACTGTCAATTTAGAGCGTAAACAGCTTCCCAGTAAGTGAGGGCTAGTTAGGGAAATCAAGTTAATGAAGCCTTACTGTCAATTCAGAGCGTAAACAGCTTCCCAGTAAGTGAGGGCTAGTTAGGGAAATCAAGTTAATGAAGCCTTACTGTCAATTGAGAGCGTAAACAGCTTCCCAGTAAGTGAGGGCTAGTTAGGGAAATCAAGTTAATGAAGCCTTACTGTCAATTTAGAGCGTAAACAGCTTCCCAGTAAGTGAGGGCTAGTTAGGGAAATCAAGTTAATGAAGTCTTACTGTCAATTTAGAGCGTAAACAGCTTCCCAGTAAGTGAGGGCTAGTTAGGGAAATCAAGTTAATGAAGTCTTACTGTCAATTTAGAGCGTAAACAGCTTCCCAGTAAGTGAGGGCTAGTTAGGGAAATCAAGTTAATGAAGCCTTACTGTCAATTTAGAGCGTAAACAGCTTCCCAGTAAGTGAGGGCTAGTTAGGGAAATCAAGTTAATGAAGTCTTACTGTCAATTTAGAGCGTAAACACCTTCCCAGTAAGTGAGGCCTAGTTAGGGAAATCAAGTTAATGAAGCCTTACTGTCAATTTAGAGCGTAAACAGCTTCCCAGTAAGTGAGGGCTAGTTAGGGAAATCAAGTTAATGAAGTCTTACTGTCAATTTAGGCCATACAGCTTCCCAGTAAGTGAGGGCTAGTTAGGGAAATCAAGTTAATGAAGCCTTACTGTCAATTTAGAGCGTAAACAGCTTCCCAGTAAGTGAGGCCTACTTAGGGAAATCAAGTTAATGACGTCTTACTGTCAATTTAGAGCGTAAACAGCTTCCCAGTAAGTGAGGGCTAGTTAGGGAAATCAAGTTAATGAAGCCTTACTGTCAATTTTGGGCGTGGTCTGTGTTTTTTTGGGGTGTTAATTTTCGGTTGCAAGTGATTTGGGTGTTTGTGTTGGGGATTGGCTCAGGCCTTTTCCTTATTTTGTTTTGGCAGTTTATTAAGGATCGGAATTTTCATGTTGGCTGGCCAGTGCAGCAGTTATGCAAATCCGCCCTTATTGGCAGCCAATCATGTTGTTCAGAATGTAGAGGCTGGGTGAGTCTTTGGCTGCCCCGGAGGATGCTGGTAAATGTAGTTTTATTTTTATTCGTTGTTTTGGGGGCCTTTTAGGTTTTGGGGGGGAAAGTTTCTTTGCTACAAACGTACCTTGCTTGAGGCCTATTTCTGTTGGCAAGTATTGTGTTTCTGCGTTGTAAGGTTTCTTTGTTTGAGGTATACATCACATGACGTGAACCCATTTATATAATAGATTTACATCATTTCTCACCCGGCCTTCTCGCCCCCGCGGGGGGGGACGGGACTCTGAGCGGCTCACAATGGCAACCATTCAATGCCGCAATAAATTACAATCATAACAACAAGATAAAAACATACGATAGAATAGTTTTCTTCTGAAAGGAAGGAGGGAGGATGTCGATCTGATTTAGCCGGGGAGCAAATTCCACAGGCGGGGGGTCACCACTGAGAAGGCCCCGTCCCTCATCCCCACCAGCCGTGTTTGCGAAGCTGGTGGGACCGAGAACAGGGCCTCCCCGGCGGATCTTCAGCTATGAGGGAGATACGTTTGGACAAGTAAGCTGGGCCGGAGTCGTATAGGGCTTTATAGGCCAAGACCAGCACTTTGAATTGTGTTCGGAAATGGACCGGCAGCCAGTGGAGTTGACGTAATGGGGAAGGAGGGGTATGCTCCCTGTATGTCGCTCCTGTGAGCAACCTGGCTGCCACTACTTGAGGTTTCCAAACAGTCTTCAAAGGCAGCCCCACGTAGAGTGCATTGCAGTAATCTATTTGGGATGTAACCAGAGCGTAGACCACTGAAATCTGGATGGGAACCTTTCAGAGGAAGCAGGCCAGACTAAATGCCCTTCGGGGTTCTTTTCCATGGTGTTCCCTTTCCAAGGGGGTGGGCTTGGGCCTAGGTGACCCTCTTCTCTCCAAGCCTTGTTGCAGAGAGATGGAGGAGAGAGAGAGAGGAGCCAGGGACGCTCCAAGGATGGAGAGCCTCCCTTTTTCTTTCCTTCCTTCCTTCCTTTGCTTTCCTCCATACACCTTCGCTTCTTCCTTCTCTCCTTTCTTGCAGACACCTTCTCTTCTCAGGCCTGGATTAGCTCCTTTTGACGCCCGAGGCCAAAAGAAGCACCGCTGCCCCCAGGGGGCGGGGAAACCCCGCCCCACCAGCTCGGGGGAAACCCCACCCCCAGGGTGTGCTGCGCATGCGCGGCAGCGGCCCCTAGGGTTCTCCTTCCTTCAGTGAAGGGAGGGAGGGGGGGCCGCGAAGGAGAAGGAGGCGGCGCAAAGGGGCGCCGCGTCACAGCAAGGCCTCTGACGCGACGCGCCTTTGCGCCGCCTCCTTCTCCTCCTCGGTTCCCCCTCCCTTCCCTTGAGTGAAGGAAGGGAGGGGGTCCGAGAAGGAGGTGGCGCAAAGGCGCGCCGCGTCACAGCAAGGCCTCTGACCCGACGCGCCTTCGCGCCACCTCCTTCTCGGCTCCCCCTCCCTCCCTTCACTCAAGGGAGGGAGGGGGAACCGAGGAGGAGAAAGAGGCGGCGCGAAGGGGCGCCGCGTCACAGCCAGGCCTCTGACGCGCCGCCTCCTTTTCCTCCTCAGTTCCCCCTCCCTTCCTTTGAGTGAAGGAAGGGGGGGGGCCGAGGGAGGCGGCGCGAAGGGGCGCCGCGTCACAGCAAGGCCTCTGACGCGCCGCCCCTTCGCGCCGCCTCTTTCTCCTCCTCGGTTCCCCCTCCCTTCACTCAAAAAATCAACCTTTAAAAAATATATATATTTCGGGGGTCCTAATCTGCCGCCCTCCCATTTGTGCCGCCCGAGGCCATGGCCTCGGGTGGCCTTATGAGTAATCCGGGCCTGTCTCTTCTTCCTTCCTTCCCTTATACACCATCTCTTCTCCTTCCTTCCTTCTTCCCTTCCTTATTTTGCTTTCCTCCATACACCTTCTCTCCTTCCTTCCTTCCTTCCTTCCTTCCTTCCTTCCTTCCTTCCTTCCTTCCTTCCTTCCTTCCTTCCATCCATCACCAGAGCTTGGATGTCAATGAAGCAGGCCAGACTAGATGCCCTTTGGGGTTCCATGGTGTTCCCTTTCCAAGGGGGTGGGCTTGGGCCTAAGTGACCCTCTTCCCTCCAAGCCTTTTTGCAGAGAGATGGAGGAGAGAGAGAGAGGGGCCAGGGATGCTCCCTCTCTCTCTCTCTCTCTTTCCTCCTTCCTCCCTTCTGCTTGGGAGGGACTACAACTCCCATGATGCACCAGAAGGAGGGCCTCCTCCTCCTCTCCCCCCCCCCCACTTTGGAGCCTGCATTGTGTGCGTGTTTGTGCCAGAGAGAGAGAGAGAGAGAGGAGGGGGGGTTCCCTTCTTTGCGCCTTGGGGCCGCTCTCTCAGGGCGCATTGTGGGCTTCGCTTCCTCCTCCTTTCTCTTCCTCCTTCCTTCCTTCCTTCCCTCCTTCCTTCCTCCCGGAGGCGTCCACCCATGCGCCTGCAGCCCCCTCCTCGGCCTCGCCCCGCCGCCGGGGAAGCCGCGATGCTGGCCGCCGAGGAAGGGGGCTCCCCTTCTTCCCCCCCGAGCCTCCCCACCAGCATCCCAGCCTCCTCCTCCTCCGCCGAGAGCCGCTTCCCCGTCCACGCCTTGGTCTGGCACCACCGGCCCCAGGAGCTGGAGAAGATGCTCAGCGCCGAGCAGGTGGGGGGGATCCATAGAGGGGGTCCCCTTGACACCGGGGTGGGGGCAGACCCGGGTGGGGAAAACAAAGGGGGGAGGGGGAAGCCCTTCTTGGTGGGGCCCTTCTTCGCCCTCTTGACCATGCGCCTGCCTCTGCTCCAGGGTGGGGTCTTTGGGGGCCAGGAATGGGGATCCATAGCCCCTTTGGGTGGGAGGCAAAGGGGGACCCTTGACCATACGCCTTTTACGCACCGTCTTTGGAGAGGCAAAAGGGGGCCTTGTTTGTGCCTTGGGATCTCTTCCAGGGTGGGGGTCTTTGTGGGCCAGGAATGGGGGGATCCATAGAGGGGGGTCCCCTTGACATTGGGGTGGGGGCAGACCCGGGTGGGGAAAACAAAGCGGGGAGGGGAAAGCCCCTTCTTGACCATGCGCCTTCTTCGCCCTGCTGCGCCTTTGGAGAGGCCAAGGGGGGCCCTTGTTGTGCCTTGGCCTCTGCTCCAGGGTGGGGTCTTTGGGGGCCAGGAATGGGGGGATCCATAGAGGGGGGTCCCCTTGACATTGGGGTGGGGGCAGACCGGGTGGGGAAAACATAGTGGGGGGAAAAGCCCTTCTTGGTGATGCGCCTTTTCGCGCACTGCGCCTTTGGAGAGGCCAAGGGGGGGGACCCTTGTTTATGCCTTGACCTCTCTTCCAGGGTGGGGTCTTTGGGGGCCAGGAATGGGGGGATCCATAGAGGGGGGTCCCCTTGACATTGGGGTGGGGGCAGACCGGGTGGGGAAAACAAAGTGGGGGAGGGAAAAGCCCCTTCTTGGTGATGCGCCTTCTTCGCCCTGCTGCGCCTTTGGAGAGGCAAAGGGGAGGGGGGGACCCTTGTTGTGCCTTGGGATCTCTTCCAGGGTGGGGTCTTTGTGTGCCAGGAATGGGGGATACATATAGGGGGGTCCCCTTGACATTGGGGTGGGGGCAGACCGGGTGGGGAAAACAAAGGGGGGGAGGGAAAAGCCCCTTCTTGACCATGCGCCTTCTTCGCCCTGCTGCGCCTTTTACGCACCGCCTTTGGAGAGGCCAAGGGGGGGCCCTTGTTGTGCCTTGGTATTTCTTCCAGGGTGGGGTCTTTGGGGGCCAGGAAAAGGCCCAGGTTGGGGGGAAACCCTGAGGAGGAAAAGGGAAAACAAACCAGGATCCCAATAGGGATCCCAAGGGTTCAAAGATGGCTTGGATAAGATGGAGAGGTGGATGCTCTTTTTTGCTCTCCAAGAAAAGAAACCCAGGTTGGCATCCATCAGAGGGGTTTTTGGGGGTGACAGCTCTCAGTGTTGCTCCCCAAATCAAAAGGGTTTAAGGGGGATGGCCATCATGGGGTTTTTGGGGGGGACATGGCTCAGTTTGGACCCCCAAATCAAAGGGTTTCGGAGGCGATAGCTTGCCCTATTCATCCTCAAATTAAGAGATAGGTGTCAGCCTTTCCAACCAAAAGACTAGAGTCAAATCTATTCTCACGTTTTGTTTTGGGGTGCTGCTAGTACCCCCCTTCTCCAAAATCAGCATCGATTCCCCCCAAATCAAAGGTGTTTCATGCGTGCTAAGGTCTCCCAAATCAGGGGTTTATTGGGGTGTTTGGTCTTAACGTTGCCCTCCAAATCAAAGGGTGTTTACTCAGATCTATTCTCGGCGTTTCCCCCCCCAAATGCAGAGTTTTTGGGGGGGCTTTAGGCCTCAGTATCGTCCCCGAAATCAGGGGTTAATTGAGGTGATAGGTTTTAATGTTGCCCCCTAAATCAAAGGGTGTTTACTCAGATCTATTCCCAATAGTATCCCCATAGATCATGTTTGTGATGGGCCTCAGAATTGTTGCCGAAATCAGAGTGTTTACTCAGATCTATTCTCAGTGTTCTCCCCACAAATCAGGATTTTTGGGGGGCATTATTTCTCAGTATTGTCCCCTGAATCAAAGAGTGTTTACTCAGATCTATTCCCAATAGTGTCCCTACAAATCATGGTTCTTTGGGGAATGATGGGCCTTAGTATTGTATCCGAAATCAATGAGTGTTTACTCAGGTCTATTCTCAGTGTTCTCCCCCCAAATGCAGGGTTTTTGGGGGGTGTTAGGTCTCAGTATTATCCCTGAAACCAGGGGTCAATTGGGGTGATATGTTTCAATGTTGCCCCTTAAATCAGTGTCACCCCAAAATATGGTTCTTTGGGGAGTGATGGGTCTCGGTATTGTCCTCGAAATCCAAAAGAGTGTTTACTCAGATCTATTCTGTGTTCTCCCAATAAATGCAGGGTTTTGGTATTGCCCCCCAAATCAATGAGTGTTTACTCAGATCTATTCTCAGTGTTCTCCCAGAAATGCAGGGTTTTGGGGTGCCTGAGGTCTCGGTATTGTCCCCCGAATCAATGAGTGTTTACTCAGATCTATTCTCAGTATTGTCCTCCAAATCAAGGGGATTTTGGGGTTCAGTGCCTCAGCATTGCACCCCAAAAAGGTGAAATGCAGCCGGGAAGACATGGAGAACGACACTCCCATAGGACCTTGGTATTTTGGGGACTAGAATAAAGACCTGGCATGGAGGCGGGGTGCAAAGGGAGGGTTTTTGGGGGGTGGACGAGAGAATCCGCTTGGCACCACATGGGCATCTCCTTTGGTTTGGCACCGGCCTCGGCGGTTCGGTGTCTGGTTTTGGCACCAAATCCAGGGCTTCCTCTGGCGGAAGAGAAGGAGAGTTGGGTTGCTTTTGGTCAGGTCTATTTTTATTCTTCCTACTAGCTGAGGACCCAGCGGTGCCCGGGTTACTTGAGGAAGGCATTGTGTGCCAAGGTTGGTTCCTATTAGATGTTTATGTGGCTTGCAGTGGTCTCAGGAACTTAGTGAAGGTACTGCGAGTCCCATTGGCCATGGTCCATCCCCCTCCAAACAGCACCAGGATGTAGAGGGGGTCATGGGGGCTCGTGTGTGTCACATTTGGTCTTGATCATTCTTTGGGTGAGGGGTGCAGCGGTCTCGGAAGGTGAGTGAAGGTATTTCAAGTCCCATCATCTGTGGTCCATCCTCCTTGAAACAGCACCAGGGTGTTGAGTGGGTCAAGGGGGCTCTGTGTGCTAATTTTGGTCTGTATTGGTCATTGGGTGAGGGTCGCGTTGTGAAGTGGGCCATTGGGCCCATGTGTGCCAAGTTTGGTCCTGATCCGTCACTGCTGTGGGCCGCAGTGTCTGACTGCCTGAGGCCTTTTCTTTTCCCTCTGAGTCACCTTAGAATGTCGGAATGTGGATGGCCAATCGGAATCCTTTATGCAAATCCCATTTCAGTGGCAACCAATCCCCTCTGTCTGGGGCCGTAGAATGTTGGAGTTCTGAGGCTGGCCAATCAGAGTCCTTTATGCAAATAATCCCATAGTGGCAACCTATCGAAACGCTGTCACATATTCCTTGGCACTTCTGCACCTCCCAGAAAATGAGCATTCCATTTCCAACGGAAAAAAACTGTCTTTTGGCTAATTCAAGCATTCAGTTGCATTCTGTTTTGCTGTCCAATCAGAGTCCTTTATGCAAATTTTCTCTCAGTGGCAACCAATTCCCTCTGTCTGGTACCTTAGAGTGTTGGAGTTCTGAGGCTGGCCAATCAGAGTCCTTTATGCAAATAGTCTGGTGCCTTAGAGTGTTGGTGTTCTGAGGCTAGCCAATCAGAGTCCTTTATGCAAATAATCCCACAGTGGCAACCAATCAAAACGCTGGCACATATTCCCACCTCCGCACCTCTGAAAACACTGACTTTTATTATATACATACATAGATAGATAGATTATTATTATTAATATTACTTTTATTATTATCTTCAGGAGGACCTTTGAGCATGTGCAGAATGTATATATCCGATACGCAGGATGTATTTTCATTCACTGGACCAAATTTGGCACAAATACCCCCAAATTTGAATACTTCTGGGGCTGGGGGAGGAATTGATTTTGTCATTTGGGACTTGTAGTTGCTGGGATTTATAGTTCACCTACAATCAAAGAGTATTCGGAACCCCACCAATGATGGAATTGAACCAAACTTGCCACACAGAACTCTCATGAGAAAGAGAAAATACTGGAAGCGTCTGGTAGGCAATTGACCTTGAGTTTGGGAGTTGTAGTTCACCTACATCCAGAGAGGACTCAAACAATGATGGATCTGGATCAAACTTGGCATGGATACTAAATATGCCTAGATGTGGTGGAGTTTGGGAAAAATAGGCCTTGACATTTTGAAGTTGTAGTTGCTGGGATTTATAGTTCACCTACAATCAAAGAGCATTCTAAACTCCACCAATGATGGAATCGAACCAAACTTGGCACACAGGACTCCTATGACCAACTGGAAGGGTTTGGTGGGCATTGACCTTGAGTTTGGGAGTTGTAGGTCACCTACATCCAGAGAGGACTCAAACAATGATGGATCTGGATCAAACTTGGCATGGATACTCAATATGAACAACTATGAATACACATGGAGTTTGGGGGAAATAGACCTTGACGTTTGGGAGTTGTAGTTGCAGGGATTTATAGTTCACCTACAATCAAAGAGCATTCTGAACCCCGCCAACGATGGAATTGAACCAAACTTGGCACACAGAACTCCCATGCCCAACAGAACATACTGGAAGGGTTTGGTGGGCATTGACCTTGAGTTTGGGAGTTGTAGTTCACCTACATCCAGAGAGGACTCAAACAATGATGGATCTGGATCAAACTTGGCATGGATACTCAATGTGCCCAGATGTGAACACTGCTGGAGTTTGGGGGGAAAATAGACTTTGACATTTTGGAGTTGTAGTTGCTGGGATTTATAGTTCACCTACAATCAAAGAGCATTCTGAACCCCACCAACGATGGAATTGAACCAAACTTGGCACACAGAACTCCCATGCCCAACAGAACATACTGGAAGTGTTTGGTGGGCATTGACCTTGAGTTTGGGAGTTGTAGTTCACCTACATCCAGAGAGGACACAAACAATGATGGATCTGGATCAAACTTGGCATGGGTACTCAATGTGCCCAGATGTGAACACTGCTGGAGTTTGGGGGAAAATAGACCTTGACATTTTGGAGTTGTAGTTGCTGGGATTTATAGTTCACCTACAATCAAAGAGCATTCGGAACTCCACTAGCAATGGAATTGAGCCAAATTTGGCACACAGGACTCCTATGACCAAGTGGAAGGGTTTGATGGGCATCGACCTTGAGTTTGGGAGTTGTAGTTCACCTACATCCAGAGAGAACTCAAACAATGATGGATCTGGATCAAACTTGACATGGATACTATCACCCTCCACGTTCATTCCCTGCCTCATGAACATTGTGACCCAACTGAAGACAGGGTCTAGAAAATAGCCGATTTCCTGATTCCGGGACGGAATATATTACTTTGGTCAACGGTGTTTACCCTTCTTTTCAAGTTCTGTTTTTCTGCCACGCCTGCCTTTCTTGTGTGGAGCCGCTTGGCAAGAAAACGGTGTATGTAAACAAGGAAGATCCGGCCCCAAATGGTGATATTTTGTGGTATTTTGAGGGGTTCAGGACGGAAAGAATTGGAGCCAAGTTCGGAATGGCAGTTTGGACTAAAATACATTATTTGGCACAGGCAGCGGGCCCTTTGTTGCCGTCTTTATTATTATTATGATGATTATATTAATGACTAATAATGATACTTTGTTATAGTTGTTTACAGATATTATGATGATATATTTTATTTTATTGGATGACTAGCTTGGGGACCCGGCGGTGCCCGGGCTATTTGAGAAAGGCATTGTGTGCCAAGGTTGGTCTTTGGTACTTCAAGTCCCATCATCCATGGTCCACCCTCCTCCAAACTGCAGAAGGATGGAGACTGGGTCATGGGGGCTCCGTGTGCCAAGTTAGGTCTTTATTGTTCTTTGTTGGGGGCCACAGTGATCTGTTGGAACAAAAGCATTTGAAAGTACTACAAATCCCATAATCCGAGGTTTAAAGGAGGTGTCCTTTAAACCTCTCCAGGATGTTGAGAGGGTAATGGGGGTTATGTGTGCCAAGTTTGGTCTTGAGCAGTCATTGGAAGAGGGTCGCGGCACACTCGAGAAGTAAGTGGAGGTACTTCAAGTCCCATCATCCATGGTCCGCCCTCCTCCATACTGCAGTAGAATGTAGAGTGGATCATGGGGGCTCTGTGTACCAAGTATGGTCTATCGGTCTTTGTTGGGGGCTGCTGCGGTCATGGGGAATGAGTAGAGTACTTCAAGTCCCATCATCCATTGTCTGCCCTCCTCTAAACTGCAGTAGGATGGAGAGTGGGTCATTGTTTGGGAAGTGAATCAGGTGAATGTACTGCAAATCCCATCATTCGTGGCCCATCCTGCCCTAAACCACACCAGGTTGTGAAGTGGGCCATTGGGCCTCTGTGTGCCAAGTTTGGTCCTGATCCGTCATTGCTGTGGGCCACAGTGACTGACTGCCTGAGGCCTTTTTCCCTTTCAGAGCTTTTGCAGTGGCAATGTTGGAATCCTGGCCAATCTTTTGGCAAAATCTCCCTCAGTCTCATGTCTGTTTGAATGAAGAGCAAATACTCCCTCAGTGGCTTAGAATGTTGGAATCTAGAATGCTGGCCAATCAGTGGCAACTAATCCTTCTGTCTGGTGCCTTAGCTGAAATCGTGTCCTTTATGAAAATACGGTTTTGCAAAATCTCCCTCAGTGGCAACCAATCATGTTGTGCCTTGAATTGGAAGAATCCCCTGGCTTGGATTCTTGGGTGCTGGCCAATCAGAGTCCTTTATGCAAATACTCCTCAGTGGCAAACCAATCCCCTGTCTGGTGCCTGTCTGAGGGTGCCTTAGAATGTTGGAGTTCTGAGACTGGCCAATCAGTGTCCTTTATGCAAATACTCCCTCAGTGGCAACCAATCCCTTCTGTCTGGTGCCTTAGAATGTTGGAGTTCTGAGGCTGGCCAATCGGTGTCCTTTATGAAAATACTCCCTCAGTGGCAATCAATCCCTTCTGTCTGGTGCCTTAGAATGTTGGAGTTCTGAGGCTGGCCAATCGGTGTCCTTTATGCAAATACTCCCTCAGTGGCAACCAATCGAAATGCTGGCCCATATTCCTCCCCACAGTGGCAACCTCCCGCCCATATTCCTCCGCACCTCCCGCCCTCCGCACCGCCGCAAACACTGACTTTTATTATGTACATAGATTATTATATTAATGGCTAATAATGATACTTTATTATAGTTGTTTACAGATATTATGTTGTTGTTGTTGTTGTTGTTATGTTACCACGTAACATTCAGCAATTTTGCCCCCACCTGCCTTGGCCTAGTAAAGATCTATATACAATTGGATGGTATTTACATGATTTCCCCAATATGGTTGTACTACAAATCCCATCATCCATATCCAGCCAGGCAAGGAATGCTGGGAGTTGTAGTTCAATAGAAACTACCCAATGGTACAGTTTTGCAGGACCACAACACCCACGATCCCCCAAATTGCTCCGTTCTTTACTCCAAATAGGTGGACATTGAACAACTGGACCCGAGGGGACGCACCCCGCTGCATTTGGCCACTACCTTGGGGCACCTGGAATGCGCCCGGGTTTTGCTGCGCCACGGCGCTGACGTGGCCAAAGAGAACCAGAACGGATGGACGGGTACGTACCGACCTCGATCGGGACACTTGCGTTGCTGTTTGAATGCGGAATTGTATTGACCTTGTTGACAGTTTGGCAGTTCAAATCTGGGGAGCGGGGTGAGCTCCCGCCGTTAGCCCCAGCTTCTGCCAACCTTGTAAGGGTGTAAAGGTAAAGGTTTTCCCCTGACATTAAGTAGTCCACTCGTGTCCGACTCTGGGACTCTGGTGCTCATCTCCATTTCTAAGCCAAAGAGCCGGCGTTGTCCATAGACACCTCCAAGGTCACGTGGCCAGCATGACTGCATGGAGCACCCCGATATTAATGCTATTATACATTTGCATGTTTTCGAACTGCTAGGTTGGCAGAAGCTGGGCCTAACAGCGGGAGCTCACCCCACTATTTGGATTCAAACCGCCAACTTTTTCGGTCAGCAGCTCAGCGGTTTAATCTGCCACGCCACCAAGTGCTCTCTCCAAAAACAAACAAACAGCTTCAAATCATCCGGGCACCGCTTTGGGTCCCCAAACTAATAATATAATACAATACAATATCCAGAATACTATATAATATAACATGATATAATATCTATGTAAATAAAAATGTAATGTTCATTTGTGGGATTAGTGTAACCCAAAAACCATTGAATTTACAGTTAATTTGGACACAATGCACCTATCAGGCCAACGAGTGACCATCACTCATAAAAACACACTGAAAAACACAGCGGAAGAGACTTTAAAAGCCAGAAAATAAAAAAATGCATTACAACGCATGCGCAAAACCACATATATGCGCACACAAAACACATATACACAGACTGGGCCACAGCAACACATGGCAGGGGACGGCTAGTAATATAATATAATATAATAAATATAAATAATATATAATAAATATAATATAATATATAATATAATAAATATAAATATAATAAAATAAATCTCGGCATTACTTCGCGAATGAAGATTCTTAGGAAGGACTCATCCCATGCTTTTTACAAGCGCGTTGGTGACTAAAAAGGCCAATCTGAGATAGGCAAGTCTGGTTGCAGAAAGCACAGCAGAAAGTCTCTTTGGGTGATGTTGTTTCCAAGTTGTGGTTCTTTCTGCGTTGTCGTTTCTCTTCGAGACCCGTTCAGCGTGTCTTCTCGAAAGAGGCCGCAGCATTGTGGAGAGTGCGTCTCCACGCCTCTCGATGTGAGGCCAGGGTGGACCATTGTTGGTGATCAATCTGGCCGAGCCTGAGATGTTGTTTCAGGGAGTCCTTGTATCTCTTTTTGGGGGCGCCTCTCTTGCGCTGACCCGTGGCGAGTTCACCGTAGAGTAGTATCTTTGGGAGGCGGTGGTCCTCCATCCTAGAGACGTGCCCTGCCCAGCACAGCTGTGTTCTCAATAGCATGGCCTCAACGCTGATGGCTCCTGCTTAATCAAGGACAACAACATTCGTCACATAGTCAGTCCAGTGTATATTTAGGGTTGTGTGAAGACAGCGCTGATGAAAGCGTTCGAGAAGTCGTAGGTGTTGGCGATAGGTGACCCATGTTTCAGACCCATAAAGGAGAATAGACAGTACGATAGCTCTGTGCACACTGATTTTGGTGCTTTGCCTCAGGTGTTTGTTGCTCCAGACTCTTTTGTAAAGCCTTCCGAATGCACTCTATGCCTTTGCTAATCTGTGATCTATCTCTTTGTCAATCTTGGCGACTGAAGAGATGATGCTTCCCAGGGAGGTGAACTGCTGAACGGACTTAAGCACAGATTGGCCTATGCTGATGTGGGGATGATGGTGTTCTTCCTGTGGTGCGGGCTGGTAGAGGACTTCCGTTTCCTTCAGGCTGACTTCCAGCCCAAACAGCTCTGCAGCTGCTGCAAAGCAGGATGTGAGGCGCTGCAGGGCTGCTTCTGAATGGGCGACAAGGGCAGCATCGTCGGCAAAAAGCAGCTCACGGACTAGATAGTTTCGAGTCTTAGTTCGAGTTAAATTGAACAAGCTGCCATCAGTACGATAGCGTATACATATGCCGTCTCCTTCTTCGAGGTCTGCCGTAGCCCTTTGGAGCATCATGCTGTGGAAGATTGTCAATAGGGTTGGTGGAAGAACACAACCTTGTTTCACTCCATTAGTTATGAGAACGGGCTCCGAGAGAGCATCGCCGTATCTGACTTGACCGCGCTGGCCCTCATGTCACAGGATAATCATTTTGAGGAATTTGAATATATATCCACATATATATACACACAAAACACATATACACAGACTGGGCCACAGCAACACATGGCAGGGGAGGGCTAGTAATATAATATTATAATATAATATAATATAATAATATTATATATATATAATAGAACTAATATAATATTATAAATATAATATAATTAATATAATATAATTAATATAATTAATATAATATAACTAATATAATAGAACTAATATAATATTATAAATATAATATAATTAATATAATATAATTAATATAATATAACTAATATAATATAACTAATATAATATAATTAATATAATATAATTAATATAATATAATTAATATAATATAAGACACAGTGTCATCCCAGTTCAGGTCTGGCCAAAGCAGAATCTATCAGCGTGACTCCGTCCCTCAAATTGGGACCCTTCTATTGCTGTTTGGCACAGAACTATGTTGGCCTTGTTTGCCGCCGCATGACACACGCGTGTTGTTCCCCCAGTGCTGCAGGAGGCGGTCAGCACGCGGGACCTGGAGTTGGTGCAACTGGTGCTGCGCTACCGCGACTACCAGCGGGCCCTCAAGCGCCTGGCCGGCATCCCCACTTTGCTGGAGAAACTGCACAAGGTAACAGCTCCAAAACACGCCCCCTCCTTGAAAATGTCAACTTGGAGTATTTTGCAAGGGGGGGGGATTACGAATTTGGCGATGCTTCACGGTGTCCGGGTTTGCCCCCTTGACCGCAGCCATCTCCCCTCTTTTCCCGCAGGCACAAGACTTCTACGTGGAAATGAAGTGGGAGTTTACCAGTTGGGGTACGTTGCGGCATGTAAATGGTTTGGGGTGTGACTACCGTAACGGCGTTGGGCCTCGATCTGTTGGTAAATTGAGATCAATTGAGGGGTCGGGAACCTTTTGGACTCCGAGAGCCATGAAAGCAAAATATTTGGAAATGTATTTCAGTGAGAGCCATACAATATATATAATATATACTTTAAGACTGAATTCAACTCAATGTGAGTCTATACGTACATACGATGAGAGAAGGATTCCCCAAAAGGCAGAATGAGGGGACACTTCAGTCCTGTCTCTGCAAAAGGCACGCTCAGGACTCTGGGAAGGAAGAGAAGGCGGAAGGAAGGAAGGAAGGAAGGAAGGAAGGAAGGAAGGGGGAAAGAAAGACAGACAGAGGAAATAAAGGAGGGAGGGGGAGAGGAAGAAAGGAAAGAAGAACGAACTATGGAAAAGGAAGAAAAGAAAAGCAGGAGAGAGACAAGGAGGGGAAAAGAAGGAAGGAAATGGGAAGGGAGGAAAGGAAAGGAGAGGGAGTAAGGAAAAAATAAAAATAATGAAGGGAAAAGAAGAAAAGAAAGAAGGAGGGAGAGGGGGAAGTGAAGAGAAAGGAAGGAGAAGGAAAGGATGACTTGGGGGAAAATAATAGAAGAGGAAGGAAGGAAGAGGGAGGGAAAAGGAAGGAGAGAAGGAAAGGGTGAAGGGGAGAAAGGAAGGAAGGAGAAGGAAAGGAAAATTTGGGGGGAAAGAATAGAAGGAAGGAAGGAAGGAAGGAGGAGGAAGGAGAGAAGGAAAGAATGGAAAAGGAAGGAGGGAGGAAAAGGAAGAGGGAAGGCAAGAATGGAAGAGAAGGGAAGGAGGGAGTGAAAGAAGGAAGGGGAGAGAAGGAAAGGAAGACTTTGGGGAAAAGAATAGAAGGAAAGGAAGGAAGAAAGGAAGGAAGAGGGAGAATGGAGGAAAGAAGGAAGGGGAGAGGGAGGGAAAAAAGGAAGGAGAGAAGGAAAGAATGGAAAGGAAGGAAGGAGGGAGGAAAGAAGGGAGGAAGGGGAGAGAGGGAGGGAAAAGGAAGAGAAGGAAAGAATGGAAAAGGAAGGAAGGAGAAGGAAAGGAAGACTTGGGGGAAAAGAATAGAAGAGGAAGGAAGGAAAGAATGGAAAAGGAAGGAAGGAAGAGAATGGAGGGGAGAGAGGGAGGGAAAAGGAAGTAGAGAAGGAAAGAATGGAAAAGGAAGGAAGGAGAGAATGGAGGGGAGAGAGGGAGGGAAAGGAAGGAGAGAAGGAAAGAATGGAAGAGGAAGGAGGGAGGGAGGAAGGGGGGAGAATGGAGGAAAGAAGGAAGGGGAGAGGGAAGTGAAAAGAAAGGAAGGAGAAGGAAAGGAAGACTTGGGGGAAAAGAATAGAAGAGGAAGGAAAGAAGAGGGAGGGAGGGAGAATGGAGGAAAAAGGAAGGGGAGAGAGGGAGGGAAAAGGAAGGAGAGAAGGAAAGAATTGTAGAGGAAGGAAGGAGGCAGGAAAGGAAGGAAGGAAGGAAGGAGGAAAGAAAGACTGGGAGAGCCAGATGCAGTCATGAAAAGAGCCACACCTGGCTCCCGAGCCATAGGCTCCCTGCCCCTGATCGGCGTCCTTCCCGCTCTCCCGCCAGTGCCCTTGGTCTCCAAGATCTGCCCCAGCGACACCTACAAAGTCTGGAAGTGCGGGCAAAACCTCCGCGTGGACACCACCCTCCTGGGCTTCGACCACATGACCTGGCAGCGCGGGAACCGCAGCTTCATCTTCCGGGGACAAGGTCGGCGGGGATGCCTTTGTGGAGAAAGCGGGGTGGTTAAAACCTCATTGGGGACCCCTTCTCTGCGTAATAATTACTCGTTCCCCGTTCCTCACACCTGCCTTCCTTCCTCCTCAGATACGACCGCGGTGGTGATGGAGATCGACCACGACCGGAGGGTGGTTTACTCCGAAACGCTGGCCTTGGCGTCCCAGGACCAGGAGGGCATCCTGGCGGCGGTTCAGCCCACGGAAGAGCAGGTCATGGGGCGGCTCATGGCCCCGGTGGTCACTACGCAGCTGGACACCAGGAACATTGCCTTCGAGAGGTATGTGTCCTTTCGTCAGCTAGTGTCCGGCGCTCGCAACGTGAGTCACCTTCGGGCTGATATTGGCGGGATAGAAATGACGTAAATTGATGAAATGCTGCAGCAAAAAAAGCCAATACGATCCAACCCGGAGGAATATAAATGATGTAAATCTATATATATAAAGGAAGAGTCGTCATGGAACGACTGTCCCAAACAGAGAAACCTTACAACGCAGAGACACCAAACTTGCCAACAGAAATAGGCCTCAGACAAGGTACGTTTGTAGCAAAGAAACTTTCCCCCCCAAAACCTAAAAGGCCCCCAAAACAAGGAGCAAAAAAACCTACATTTCCCAGCATCCTCCAGGGCTGCCAACGACTCTCACAGCCTCTACATTCTGAGAACATGATTGGCTGCCAATAAGGGCGGATTTGCATAACTCCTGTACTGGCCAGCCAACATGAACATTCCGACCCATAATAAACTGTCAGAGGAGGATAAGGCAAAGGGCTGAGGCACAAACACAAACACCCAATTCACTTCCCACAGAAAATTTACACCCCTACAAATCACAGACCACGCCCAAAATTGACAGTAAGGCTTCATTAACTTAATTTCCCCGACTAGGCCGCACTTAATGGAATGCTGTTTACGCTCTGAATTGACAGTAAGGCTTCATTAACTTGATTCTCCCGACTAGCCCTCAGCTCATGGGACAGTGTGTATGGCCTGAATTGACTGTAAGGATTCATTAACTTGATGTTCCTGACTAGGCCTCAGCTCATGGGACATTGTGTATGGCCTGAATTTACAGTAACCTACCTTGGCACACAGAGCCCCTATGACCCACGCTACATTCTACTACAGTTTGGAGGAGGGTGGATTATGGGACTTGAAGTACCTCCATGGATAATGGGATTTGTAGTACTTCAAAACCCATCATTCCCCACAGAACCAAGACTGATAAAGACCAAACTTGGCACACAATGCCCCCCATGACCCACACTCCATCCGACTGCAGATTAGAGGAGGACACACCATGGATAATGGGATTTCAAGTACCTCGACTCACTTCCAAAGTACCCCACCCACACAAGCATCAACCTCTACATCAACACAGCAGACGGAGAGACAAAAAACATTGTATATCCACAAGCTATGCAGAACGCCAGCAACACCACACAACAACAACTCCACAGGACTCCAACATCCCACCCACCAAAACAACCCACAACAACACAGCCATGACCCCAACAACACCATAACTAACCACAACTCCAACCCTTACATACTCAGACTTCCTCACATCTCCAAAATAGGGCACAGCAACGCGTGCCGGGTACAGCTAGTAGATAATAAATAAATAAAATACACTTTTTTCCGTTCATTTCCACCTTGTTTCCAGGAACAAGTCGGGCATTTTGGGCTGGAAGAGCGAGAAGACGGAGACGGTGAATGGGTACGAGGCCAAGGTAGGGGTCTCGGGGGGGGGGGGGCTTCAGACTAAGGAAAGGGGTGCTTTGGGTGGTCAGGAAAGGGCACTATATGGCGAGTTAAACAAGTTGAAATTACTTCGCCCTCCGTTTGCAGCAAGCTGAGGATGAAGGTGGAAGGAGGAGGGAAACCGGGACACTTGAAAAGCAGCGGGAGCGATGGGAATGCGCTCATGGGGTCCTGTTCCTACTAAAGCCGGGCATTTCAGGTTTCCCCCTTCCTCGCACAGGTCTATGGGGCTTCCAATGTTGAACTCATCACACGGACGCGGACGGAGCACCTTTCCGAACAGCACAAAAGCAAAACCAAAGGTCAGCGGTTGCTTGCGCCTTGTAGTTTGGTAGGTCAGTGGATTGGCAGGTAGACAGGTAGGTGTGCAAATGGTAGCTAGGTAGATAAGTAGTTTGGCAGGTAGATATGTATGTAGATAGACAGGTTGGACAGGTAGGTAGGTAGACAAAGAGATAGATAGATGCCTATGTAGATGGATAGGTAGACAGGCTAGATAGATAGATGGATGATGTTAGATGGATGGATAGGGATGGGTAGGTTAGTTAGTTAGGTACATGGATGGATGGATGGATGGACAGACAGGATAAATCAGACCTAGGCATCTCATGGCCCGCGGGCCGGATGCGGCCAACTGGCCGATTCTGACCGGCCCGGGGAGAAGGGCATCGGGGGGCAGGGCCATTTCTGCAGAGGATGGGCTACCGCTGCCGCCATCCCATCACGGGCTGTGGGGCCTGAGTCGGCAGACAGCCCGCTGCGCCGGAGAACGATCGGAGGTGCGGCGGCTTTGGAGTGCCTGCCATCCCGGGACGCAATCCGGTCCTGCAGCGGGAGCAGTCAGCGACCTGCGGCGGCTGATCGCCCTGGCGACTCAGTAGACTTGATCGTCTTCCGGGTCGCCAGGGCGATCAGCCGCCGCAGGTCGCCGACTGCTCCCGCGGCAGGACTGATCGCTCCCGGGAGGGCAGGCACTTCAAAGCCAGGATGGCAGGCACTCCATGGCAGGGCGATCAGCCGATGGCAGGGCGATCGCCTGCAGCCTCCGATCGTCCACTTCTCTGCTCTGGCGGCGGCTGGGTCCGCTTGGCCATCCTCTGGGCTGGGTCCATTGGGCCATTCCATCTTGGGATCCTTCCTCTCTTGAGGATGTCAGCCTCCATCTTGGTTCGCACCTTGTCTTCTTGAATTTCATTTAATTTTAGTGGTTTTTATTATTTTATAATAATTTAATAATAATAATATAAGTAATATAATATAATGTTATATTCTATTATAATTTCAATATATTATAATGTCTATATATATATATATACTATAATATAATAGTTATAATATTAATTCTAATAATATATGAATATTTCTTGATATATTAATATGTTAATATTAATGATGTGTAATATATAGTAAATATAGTAAAAAAAATTAATTATGTAGATTAGAATGTAGTTCCGCATTTAGGTGCGGCCCTCCATAATATTTTTTGGCTCTCATGTGACCCCTTGGAAAAAAAAATAATTGCCCACCCCTGGGATAGACAGACAGATGCCTAGGCATGTAGACAGGTAGGCAGGCAGACCGGTTAGATGGATAGGTAGGTACATAGGTATGACAGAAGCCGAAGGAGCCTGTGTACGCTGCCTGTATGTTGCTGAAACTGGTAAATCCTGGGCCCTTTTCCCCCCTTGCAGGTGGCAAGACCCCCCTCCAGTCCTTCTTGGGCATTGCCGAACAACACGTGGGTCCCAACAACGGGGTGAGTACAGGCCCGGATTAGCAGACTGTGCCGCCCAAGGCCCCCTGTCTAAATGCTGCCCCCCGGGGGGCGGGGCCTCTTGCGGGGGGCGGGGGCGGCATGACGGACAAGGTGCCGCCGGAAGTCCCGCCCCTAGGGCGACTCACGCGGCTTCCCCCGCTGCCGCCACGCCGCACTGGTGTCCCTCCTCCCTTCACTGAAGGAAGGAGTGGTGCCCGCCCGTGTGAGCCGGGCGGCAGCGGGGAAGCCGTGAGTGAGTTGCCCTCGGGGCGGGACTTTCAGTGGCGCCTTGTCCGTCACGCCGGCAGTGGCTCCGCCCCTCCTCCCTTCACTGATGGGAGGGGGGCGGAACCGGCGTGACAGACAAGGCACCGCTGGAAGTCCCGCCCCTAGGAAGACTCACGCGGCTTCCCCCGCCGCCGCCCCGCTCACCCGTGCCCCAAATACGAGCGGGGCGGCAGCAGGGGAAGCCGTGTGAGTCTCCCTAGGGGCGGGACTTTCAGTGGCGCCTTGTCTGTCACGCCGGCAGTGGCTCCACCCCTCCTCCATTCAGTGAAAGGAGGGGCGGAACCGGCGTGAGGGAGAAGGCGCCGCTGGACGTCCCGCCCCTAGGGCGACTCACGCGGCTTCCCCCGCCGCCGCTCGTATTTGGGGCATGGGCGAGCGGGGCGGCGGCGGCGGCGAAAGCCGCGTGAGTCGCCCTAGGGCCGGACTTCCAGCTGCGCCTTGTCTATCACGCCGGTTCCGCCCCTTCAGTGAAGGGAGGAGGAGCGGAGCCGCTGCTGGCGTGATGGACAAGGCGCCGCCGGAAGTCCCTCCCCATGGGCGTCTCACGTGGCTTCCCCGCTGCCGCCGCCGCACCGGCGCCCTCTTTCACTGAAGGAAGGAGCGGTCAGTGCGGGGCAACAGCAGGGGAAGCCACGCCAATCGCCCTAGGGGCGGCGGGACTTACCCCCAGCTCCTTGTTGTCCCTCGTGCGGGCGGGCGCCACTCCTTCCTTCACCCCTTCCTTCAGGCCCGGAAATGCCGCCCCCCCCAAATCCGCCACCCGAGGCCATGGCCTCGGGTGGCCTTATGGGTAATCTGGGCCTGGGTGAGTAATCAAGGGGAGTGGGATAATGGGTTAGTCCATGCGCTCCAAAGGGAGAGGCGCCTCTGTTGCCTTTGCGGGGCTCCCAGGATCCACTCTGGTCTCCCCGCAGGCCCTGGTCACGCAGACGCTCAGCCGCGCCAACCCCACCGCCATCACGCCGGAGGAGTACTTCGACCCCAGCTTCGAGCTGGGCAGCCGGGACATGGGCCGACCTATCGAGCTGACCACCAAGACCCAGAAGTGAGGACCGGGGCCATTCCGGGGCGGATGAGACCATTATCTCATCTGATCCGATTCGAATCCCCCCACCCCGTCTTTATTTCCGCCAGGTTCAAAGCCAAGCTCTGGCTCTGCGAAGACCATCCGCTCTCGCTGTCCGAACAAGTCGGTCCGATCATCGACCTGATGGCTGTCAGCAACGCCCTTTTCGCCAAGTTACGGGACTTCATTACCCTCCGCTTGCCGCCAGGCTTCCCCGTCAAGATCGGTAATAGTATCCACTGATTACGGTGTGACTTGCCTTTCCTCCCAGGGAATCCTATCCCCGTCTCTTCCACGCCAGTCTTACAAGGCGGACCAGAAGACAAACAGTCGCCACGGCTCTTAAGTGCTATGTTGACGCCACCTTGTATTTATTTATTTATTTATTTACAGCAGTGTTTCCCAACCTTTTTTGAGCCGCGGCACATTTTTTACATTGACCGAATCCTTGGGCACACCACCAACCAAAATGACACAAAATGACACGCTAACACAGTAATACATATAGTTAATATGTTTTTGAATGTATTTATACACTCAGTGTGAAACCTGGGCCTGTTTCGATGAACACAACATAGATATCCTGGCAGGAATGGCAGAAAGACACAAACTTCCCACACAGAACTCCCATAATCAAGAGAAAATGCTATAAGAGTTTGTTGGGCATTGACCTTGGGTTTTGGAGTTGTAGTTCACCTGTATCCAGAGAGCACTGTGGACTGAAACAATGTTGGATCAGGACCAAACTTGGCATGAATACTCAATATGCCCAAATGTGAACACAGATGGAGTTTGGGGAAAATAGACCTTGACATTTGGGAGTTGTAGTTTCTGGGATTTATAGTTAACACACAATCAAAGAGCATCCTGAACTCTTGCAACAATGGAATTGAACCCAACTTGGCATACTGAGCTCTCATTGCCAACAGAAAGTACTGAAATGGTTTGCTTGGGAATTGACCTTGGGTTTGGAAGTTGTAGTTCACCTACACCCAGTGGACTCAAATAATAATGGGTGGGCCTCTTCCTCATGGGGAGGGGGACACTCCACCCCTTTCCGACCCTCCCTCCGCTCACCTCAGCCTCTCTGCCGGCCTTTCTTCCTCCTCAAATGGCGACCGCTGGGAAGGGGGCGGGGCCTGAGTGACGTCACCCTTCCCTCCTCCCCCCCCTCGATTGGAGACTGGCTGGCACGCCCGGAGGGTAAACGGCCAAAGGAGGCGGCGCCCCGGCCCCTTCTTCTTTGCCATCACCCGGCCCTTCCTCCTCCTCATGGAGGTTTTCCCACGGCACACCTGATGATCGCTCACGGCACACTAGTGTGCCACGGCACACTGGTTGGGAATCACTGATTTACAGTATTTATATTCCGCCCTTCTCACCCCGAAGGGGACTCAGGGCGGATCACAATGCACACATAGACAGCAAACATTTAGTACCGTGTTCGGACATACAAGACTGACAGACAGAGGTATTTTGACATTTTTCATCTTCGGCGCCTGGAGGTTATGCTCGATACTGTCCACAAGGGGGTGCTGTCGCTCCATCCGCTATGAAAACGAGCCCTTTCGATCGCCCTAATTTCTCTGCTATGTTCTCGTATAATATCTAATTTCTCTACTCACAGCTCAGCTGTTTTCGAACTGCTTAGGTGGACAGTGAGCTGGGCTGATGATTCTGCGCTCAATCTGACTCGGGCTTCGAACTTCCCACTTTCCCGTCGGCAGTGGGCATTAACCAGCTGTGCTATAGTTCGACTTCCCCTCTTTCCCTAGAAATCCCCATCTTCCATATCCTGAATGCCCGCATCACCTTCGGAAACCTCAACGGCTGTGACGAGGCGGCCGCCTCGATCCGGGGTTCGGGGAGTCCCGGTAGCGACGTCCCTTCGCCCGGAAGCGATCGCTCCAGCATCAGCAGCGCCAGCTCCGTCGGTATGTCAAGAGTTCTTTCTCCCACCCTGGACATCGTTCCAGAGATATATAAAAACAGGCAGTAAGCAGCCAGACCTTGAAGCTGCAAGGCCATTCAATGCTAAAAAAAAGTGGCCAAAGGAACATTCAAACCTGCAACCAACAGACAAGAGTTCCTTCTCCCACCCTGGACATTACCCCTTTCCCCCAGGATAATGACCCTTCCAGGAGTGGACTTCCCTTCCTTTCGAGGGGAAGATGTGTCTCACTTCCTGTTGTTCTCTACTAGGAGTCGTCTATAGCAGGGCTGTCCAACAGGCGGGCCGCGGGCCGTACACAGTCCCCGAGCCCCTTGCCCGCGGCCCCCTACCCTCCGTAAAAAAAAAATTAAAAAATTCCCAAAAAAAACTCACAAAAAAAAGTGCATGCCCATGGTTTCACCTGCTTCTGATGCTGGCGTGACGCTTTGGGAGGGAGGGCGGAGCCATGGGGAGCCCCCCAGTGGCTCCTCCCTCCTCCCAAAGCGTCACGGCAGCTGCTGAAGCCGGCGAAATGGCCGGCTTCCGCGGCTGCCTTGATGCCTTGGAAGGGAGGGTCCCCGGCGTCTCCCTCTCTCCCAAAGCGTCAGAACAGCTGTTCTGACGCTTTGGGAGAGGGGGCGGAGCCGCGTGGCCGGGGGCGTGGCCGGGTGGCCCCCTAGGTGATCACTCACCAGAAGTCCAGCCCCTGAGCCGGCAGAAGTTGGACTGCCCTGGTGTATAGCTCAGGGACTGATAGGTGTCCGTTCTTGCCCCCCTGAATCTCCCCCAGGTTCCTGCCGGTGTTACGAGATGGACCCCTCGCTCTTTGAAGCCCCCCGGGGTTACAGCGTCGTCGGCAGCCACCCGGAGCCCCTTCGAGAAGATGACGACGACCTCTTGCACTTCGCCATCCAGCAGAGCTTGCTTGAAGCTGGGACCGAGTACGACCAGGTGGGGTGCCAACCCTTGCGCTTCAGGGGTCGGCAAAGCCATCGGGGGCTCAATCGCGTCTACCTCTGGATCTGCCTCGGAATCCCCAAAAGCGAGATCGCAGAACGGATTTTGACCGTTAACTTGGGGACTGCCTGCATTCGGGTCGCCCAAAACGAGGAAGATTCTCTGATTTCTCACCAGGACATTTCCTTATCCTTGCAGGTTACGATATGGGAAGCCTTGACCAACAGCAAACCGGGGACGATCCCCGTGTCGCAAGAGCGGCGCCGAGTCAACAGGTGAGTAGAATGGAGGAGTGGGACCGGAAGGCCCAGGCTAGAGGTTCCACTGACTATCCAAGGTGCATGCCCGGATGACCCATAAGGCCAACGAGGCCATGGCCTAGGGGCGCAAGCCAAGGAGGGGGGCGCAGATCACGGGCCAAAAAAAACCCTGGACCGCGCCCCTCTTTCCCCCTTCCTCATGCCCCTTCTTGCTCCTTCTCCCGGCAAAGTCTCTCCTCCATCTCGCTCTCTCTCTCGCGCGCGCGTGCTCTCTCTCACGTGCACACACTTTCTCTCTCTCGCTTGCGCTCTCTCTCTCACATGCTCTCTCTCGCACGCTCTCTCTCACGCGCACACTCTCTCGCTCGTACACTCTCACTCTCTCGCTCTTGTGCTCTCGCTCTTGCGTGCGCTCTCTTCCTTGCTCTCTCGCTTGCGCACGCTCTCTCTTGCTCTCTCGCGCGTGCTCTCTTCCTCGCTCTCTGTCTCACTCACGCGCTCTCTCTCTCACGCGCTCTCTCTCTGCTCTCTTCCTTGCTCTCTCTCTCTCGCGCTCTCTCGCACGCGTTCTCTCATGCGCGCTCTCTTGCTCTCACACGCACACACTCTCTCTCTCGCACACTCTCTCTCACGCGCACACTCTCTCACTCGTACACTCTCTCGCTCTCGCTCTCGCGTGCGCTCTCTTCCTCGCTCTCTCTGTCTCACTCGCGTGCGCTCTCTCTCACTCTCTCTCACACGCGCTCTCTCTCTTGCTCTCTTCCTCGCTCTCTCTCACACGCACTCTCTCTTGCGCTCTCTCTCTCACGCTCTCTTCCTCACTCTCTCTCGCACGCGCTTTCTCTCACGCGTGCTCTCTTGCTCTCTCTCGCGTGTTCTTTCTCTGTCTCGCGCGCTCTCTTCCTTGCTCTCTCTCGCTCACGCGCGCTCTCTCTCACACACGCTTTCTCTCTCTCTCTCTCTCTCTCTCACTCTCTCTCTCACACACGCTCTCTCCCTTGCTCTCTTGTGCGCTCTCTTCCTCGCTCTCTCTCGCTCACATGTTCTCTCTCACACGCACTTTTTCTCTCTCTCTCGCGCTCTCTTGCTCTCTCGCGCGCTCTTTCTCTCTCTTTCGCGTTCTCTCTCTCTCACGCTTGCTCTCTTGCACGCGCCCTCTCTCTCGTACACGCCTTTGGAGCGGGTTCACACCTGCTGCGCTCTCCCCAAGCCTCCCGACTCCCGAGGAGACCTTCAGAGCACAGCGGAGCTTTCCATCCGGTGGGAATGCATGGGGACCTTGGAGGTGGCGGGATGGTGCCCACTCGCCTTTCTCTTCTGCTCCGGAGGCACCATGGCCAAAGCCAGCCAAGTGTGGGTCTGAGTGGTGTGTGTGTGTGTGTGTGTGTGCAGGAGGGGGAGCGCGTAATTCCAAAGTGTGGCCTAGGGCGCAAAAAAGTGTTAATCCGAACCTGCTAAGGTGGGTTGTTTTGGGAAGGTTTCCTCCAAACTAGACCCGGTTGTGTTGATGCTCTTCTGCAACATAGTCTTCCGGAGCGGTGTTTCTCAACCTTCTGAATGCCGCGACCCCTTAATACAGTTCCTCAGACAGTATGTCGTGGTGACCCCCAACCATAACATCATGTGCGTTGCTACTTCACAACTGTCATTTTCCTACTGTTACGAATCGTCATGTAAACATCTGTTAGGCAGGATGCAATTTCATTCATTTGGTGCAAATACCTGATACGCTAAAATTTTAATACTGGTGGGATGTTGTCATTTGGGAGTTGTAGTTGCTGGGATTTATAGTTCACCCGCAATCAATGAGCATTCTGAGCCCCCAACAACGATGGAATTGAACCAAACTTGGCACATAGAACTCACATGACCAAGTAGAAAATACTGGAATGGTTTGGTGGACATTGACCTTGAGTTTGGGAGTTGTAGTTCACCTACATCCAGAGAGCACTGTGGACTCAAACAGTGACGGATCTGGACCAAGCTTGACACGGATTCTCAATATCCCCAAATGTGAACACTGGTGAGGTTTGGGGAAAACAGACCTTGGCATTTGGGAGTTGTAGTTGCTGGGATTTATAGTTCACCCTCAATCAAAGAGCATTCCGAACCCCACCAATGATAGAATTGGGCCAAACTTCCCACACAGAGCCCCCATGACCAACTGGAAGGGTTTGGTGGGCATTGACCTTGAGTTTGGGAGTTGTGGTTCGACTGTATCCAGAGAGCACTGTGGACTCAAACAATGATGGATCTGGACCGAACTTGACACCAATACTCATTATGGCCAAATGTGAACACTGGTGGGGTTTGGAGAAAATATATCTTGACATTTGGGAGTTGTAGTTGCTGGGATTTATAGTTCACCTATAATCAAAGAGCATTCTGAACTCTACCAAAGATGGAATTGAACCAAACTTGGCACACAGAACCCCCACGACCAACAGAAAATACTGTGTTTTCTGATGGTCTTTGGTGACCCCTCTGACACCCCCTCACGACTCCCCAGGGGTCATGACCCCAAGGTTGAGAAATACTGTTCTAGAGGCATGGGAGGACTCTGGGTCCCACCATCCCCAATTAACAAGGAATTTTTGATGGGAAATGATGCTGAAGCAGCTCACACCGGCACCTCTCTTTGGTTTTCCTAGGACGCCGCAGCATACGCCGCCGACACCACGCCCGTCGACCCCGCAGCGGTCCTCCCCCTCGGCGGTCAAGCCCTCCGGCCGCCCGCTGCGCAGTTACGCCGAGCAGCTCCGCCTGGCCATGGCTCTGTCGGCGAAGGAGCAGGAGGAAGCGGAGCGGCGCTCGCGGCAGGAGGAGGAGGAGTTCGCCCGCATCCTGCGCCTCTCGCTCACCGAACAATAAGCCGTGTTTTCGGGGGACGGTATTGGGGAGGGGGTGCACTCTTGCACAAGACCCCGGTCCGGAAGCGGATCGGACGGAAGCGCCTTCCCAAAGCCACACGGATCCGGGACGTGGGTGGCGGACACTTTTGGGGGGCACAATTCGGGGAGACTCCGTCCCCAAAGCTGAGCCATTCGAACCCTCCGTTCCCCCGAGAGGTAAGTCTTCGACGAAGAAGCCCGGTTTGGGGCGGGCTTCCTCCTTCCTGCACACTCCTGGGGCCAAGGACCAGGCCAGGGTTTACATCCAATCTTCCGTTTACACGGTTCCGTACTCGATCTGGGTTAATTGGCTACGGAGCCGGGCGATCGTTTTTGAGCCCGGGGCGCATCTACACCGGAGAGTGAACGCAGTTTAACGCCACTTTGTGGTGGCTTGATGGAAACCTCGCGTTTGGAGTCCTGGGTGCATCTCGGCTGTGGAATTAAGCCAGTTTGACCCCACTTTCAATGAGAGTTGTAGTTTGGAACAGAAGGCTAACCGTCATGAGCAGGCCCGGATTATCCATAAGGGCACCCTATAGGCGTAAACTGCTGGGGGGGGGGGATTCACGGACCTTCCCCCTCCTCCTCCGTTCGCTGGTAATCCCAGCCCGGCTCAAGCGCTGCCCCCATTGGCTGCCGCTGCTGCGCTAACTCCTCCGGCATAGCAGCAGCAGGAGGACTGCTGCGGCGGCGGCAGCCAATGAGGGTGTCCGGGGCAGCGCTTAGCAGCTAAGCACCGCCTCGGGCGCCCCCATTGGCTGCCACCGCTAGCAGCAGCATGAGGAGGAAGGGGAGGAGCATGCCCCGCGGCTGAGAGGCTGGCGCCGCCACAGCCCGCGCGGCCTCGAAGGCGGCTCTGCGGCCTCGCGCTGAGTGCACGGAGGGCAGCGGCTGCAGAGTCAGGGTCTTCCTCCGCCTCAGGAGCCAATCGCGACCAGCATGGGCGCCGAAAGGTGTTGATCCGGGCCTGGCCATGAGAGACGACAACTCCCAGCGTCTCCGTTGCTCTTAAAGCGGCACCAAACTGTGTTAATTTGACAGTGTAGATGCACCTTGGATTGAGACGATCTGGATCCAGGTAGCGGCCCTTCCGCTCCGGTTCAACCAAGCACAGATCTGTAAGGCACAATATACAAAACACAACTCTGGGCGGGAATCGGGCCCAATCCTTAATCCAAGAGGATCCTAATTCTGATCCACCCAACCTGGTACAAGGTGGGCTCAATAATCCCAATCTTGGGAGGCAGGCTTTCATTCTGGGCTTTCCTTTGGGTGACAACTTCAGTGGCTTCGAGGTTTTGCGCTTTCACTCGGGAGTCTCTTGGCCAGTCGGTACCCTCTTCTTATGGGGCACTAAGTGCACTTAACACCCCTTCCACCCCCAAGAAAGCCGGAGTTCTCCATGCTCTTGTCCACAAGTGAGACGTAGCGGGGAGCGTTGGTCACTCCTGCCCAAGGAGGTCACAGAGGACACCACACCCACGGGCCACTGGGAGCTGCACCCAGCTGCTCTCATTGGCTAATGGGAAGCTGCACTCAAGTGCCGTCTTTGGCCGATCAGGAGCTGGGCCCAGTGCCGTGGTTGGCTCGTTGTACGCAGCACCCAGAAACCATTGCTGGCTTCTTCGGAGCTGCACCCAAGGATCACCATTGGCTGATTGGGTGCTGGGCCAAGATACCTTCGTTGGCTTATTGGGAGGTGCACCAAGGGGCCATTGTTGGTTGCCACCGTTGGGTTATTGGGAGCTCATTGAAGGTGCCATCGTTGGCTTACTGAGAACTGTACCCAGTTGCCACCATTGGCTTATTGGGAGCTCATTGAAGGTGCCATCGTTGGCTTACTGAGAACTGTACCCAGTTGCCACCATTGGCTTATTGGGAGCTCATTGAAGGTGCCATCGTTGGCTTATGGGGAACTGTACCCAGTTGCCACCGTTGGCTTATTGGGAGCTCATTGAAGGTGCCATCGTTGGCTTATGGGGAACTGTACCCAGGTGCCATCGTTGTTTTGGTTCCCCAGTTGCATTAGACTTCAATTCCCAGAACTCCCAGCCATCTTACTAGCTGGTAAGAATTGTGGGAGCTGAAGTCCAAAACACCTGTAGGACCAAAGTTTGGGAACCACTTGTGCTGAACAGACACGGTCGAGATGGGGAGGAGACAAAAGCCTCGTCCCTTCCCGTCCGTACCCACCTTGGCACGCGTTTCCCTGAATGACGGCCCCCCTGGGTGCCAACGCCGCCATTTCCTTCGCCCACGACTTGCTCTGCCTCCTCGCACCCCCCAAAATCATTGCCACCCTGACGTTCAATGGTGCTAACCTCCACAAAAGCCCCTCCTCTTCCAAATGCACAGAGGCACAAACGGGGGGCCGAGGCGGGTCCCCCACGACTCCTCCACTCCTTTGCGTCAAAAAGAAGTGTATCGTTCACCATGTTTAGAAGGGGATCGAAGGGCCGGGATGGAGTCTTCTGCCTCCCCAAAGCAACCTACAATATATATTTATTGGGGGGGGGGGGAGGATGTGGTTTCGCAAAGTGGGGAGAGTCCGCCGCAACCCGTTGGCTCAGGTGTGTTACCTGCACAGAGACACCAATGAAAACCTCATGAACCTTTGCAGCCTCCTGTCTCATTTGTGTGTTGTTTACGTATGTACTTACCTGCAGCTTTTGGGATCATTTCCCGCCCCCTTCTCTACATCTCCAAATATCTCTTGAAATCCCTCAATTTTTGCAGAATGGAAAGGAATTATTATTATCATCTATCTATCTATCTATCTATCTATGTATATAATAAAAGTCAGTGTTTGCGGCGGTGCGGTGGTGCGGAGGGAGGAATATGTGCCAGCGTTTCGATTGGTTGCCACTGTGGGATTATTTGCATAAAGGACACTGATTGGCCAGCCTCAGAACTCCCGGCACTCTAAGGCACCAGATTATTTGCATAAAGGATTCTGATTGGCCAGCCTCAGAACTCCCGACACTCTTAAGTCACCAGACAGAGGGCATTGGTTGCCACTGAGAGACAATTTGCATAAAGGACTCTGATTGGCCTGCAAAACAGAATGCACCTTCCCCCCCACTGCAGATGCAGGGTCACAACACTCTTCAATACACAAACAAAGCAATCACTGGTAACAACTCGCTATACACAAAGCTAAACCACAGGGTGTAAAGGGGCAGATTTACGGGAATAAAGATATAGACACGTGTTTGAGGTAAAAATCACAGGTATAATCATATGAACAAATTCAAGTGCTAAATAGCATAACAATCTCACAAAAAGCACAATGCAATGCAATTAATTCACAGTGTTCCAAATTCACATAATAACAATGGTAGTGCCCCTACAATGGTATAGGGCCAAGTACAATATTCCAACAGAATCTGTGTACCCCTATCAATAGTCAAGAGTATAATAACTCATAGGCTAGCGACTGAGTCAGAAAGGGAGCCTTGGTGGGTAGAAGAGCTGGCAAGCTGCTAGATTGGCAGGCGCCAACGGCTGGAGGTAAGCTGACGACGCCAAGATGGCCGTTTCGCGTAAACTCCGCTTCCTCAGGGCGCTCGAAACTTCTGACCGCTCCTCCCCAGTGTTGTAGTAACACAATAAGGACTCAAAGTCGATACGGGAGATTTCGCGTTTCCGCGTTCTAATACATGTCGATACTGTGAGTCATCTCCCGGGCTGGAACACTGTGAATTAATTGCATTGCATTGTGCTTTTTGTGAGATTGTTATGCTATTTAGCACTTGAATTTGTTCATATGATTATACCTGTGATTTTTACCTCTACACGTGTCTATATCTTTATTCCTGTAGATCTGCCCCTTCACAACACTCCTCACCAAGGCCAAGGAGGTGGGTGGGCCTTTCCTGCAGGAAAGTGGCGGCGGCGGCGGCAGCAGCAGCAGCAGAGCCTCTTCCACCTCGAGGACGATTCCGGAAGCAGGAGAGGGCCCAGGACTCCCCGCCCCTTGGACTCCAAGGCCGCTTTCCTCATCTCCATGGTCCGTGATCTGCGCCCCCCGCTTGTGCCCCTAGGCCAGGGGTGGGCAACTCACGGCCTGCGGGCCGGATGTGGCCCGGCAGCCGATTCTGTCCGGCCCGGGGAGAAGGGTATCGGGGGCGGGGCCAAGAGGAAGGGGTGCTCTTGCGGAGGTCAGCCTTCATCTTGGTTCGCACCTTGTCTTCTTTAATTTAATTTTAGTGATTTTTATTATTATTTTATAATAATTATATAATAATTATATAAATAATATAATATAATGTTATATTATAATTTCAATATATTATGTCTATATATATATATAGTATAATATAATAATTATATTAATAATATATGAATATTTCTTGATATATTAATATGTTAATATTAATGATGTGTAATATATAGTAAATAAATAAATACATTATGTAGATTAGAATGTAGTTCAGCCTTTAGGTGCGGCCCTCCATAATATTTTTTGACTCTCGTGTGGCCCCTTGGGAAAAATATTTGCCCACCCCTGCCCTAGGCCATGGCCTAGGTTGGCCTTATGTGTAATCTGGGCCTGGTTATGCATCCGTAACTGTGATCATGAATTCCAGCCGTTATATCGATGTCTTTGTATAGATTCGGATGCGTAACCACCCCGGTTTGACGCGGAGGGATGGGAAGAGCCATTTTTAAATGCATGAATATTTTAATCAGCATATGCAAATGAGCAGAGGGCCTTTCCCCTCCCATTCCCTAACCTCCCCCCGAAAGCTCCGTAACGGTGACAAGCTTCAAAGGGTCACGTGAGGACAACGCACTCCGCTGAACCCTTTACGCTCCAAACCTTGGCCCAAATGGGGGAACTTACTGTGGTTGGGGGAACCAGACTATTATTATTATTATGATTATTATTAGCGGCCATATTTCCTCTTCCTTCAACCAATACCTCTTGCATAGAACAATATATAGTTTGGGCACGGGTAATCGGAGAGGAGCGTTTGGCGAGAGCCATTCCATACTATCCCACGTCTTTCCGCCACTCGCATCCCAACCCAAAGGGGAAAATACTGCTAGATCCATCCCATAATACTCTCCACCAACCCATGTTTCCCCGCCTGCAGGGTCGAACAATGCCACCTAAAAAAAAAAACAATCCCCCCCTCTTTCCAGAAATGACCCCGCTAAATACTCAGGGCTTGGAGTCCGTCCGTCCCCCCCCCCCCGAAAGTGAGCACATGGTTTTCTCCAAAGATGACCCGACTTTGCCATTTGCGAACATGCCAAACAACCCACACGCAAAAAACAATTGGCGAATCCGCCGCTTTCCCCCCGGATTTGGGGAAGGAAAGAAGTAGAGGGACGGACGCCCGAATCACGGCTTCTCCCCAAATCCGCCGAACCATGGAGACGATAACAAGCAGAAATGGAAGAAGAAGGGAAAGAGGTGCCGGTAAGATCCGAATCACGGGCTCCGGAGAGGGAAGAGCGCATCCGCGGCGGCCACGGGAAGGACGCGGGGGGAAAGGACGGGTTAATCCGTCCCGTTGGTGAACTGGCAGAGTTTGTTTTCCAGGTCGGAAATGCGTTTTTCGTGGGCTTGGACAGTCTGTCGCAGGGACTTGATCTCCTCAAGGAGCTCCTCGAACGCGGAGCGCTGCGGGGCGAGGAAAGGCAAGCGGAAGCGGGGAAAGAGAGCAAGAGAGAGGCGGGTTAGAGGAGGAGACAGAGCGGAAAAATCCCCGTGGTTCGTGCGTAATGGATTTGATGGAAATGAATCTCTAGGTCAGTGTTTCCCAAGCAGTGTACCATGAGCGATCACAAGGTGTGCCGTGGGAAACTGGAACCTCCGATACCCTTTCTTCCCCCTCCTGCCGAACACTTTTCCTTCTCCACTCGGGCTCCCTTCTTCCCAACCTCGCTCTGCTCGCTTTGCCTCGCTTTGCTCTGGGGCGAGTCTGCGCAGTAGCGCCTGCATGGGTCATGCCTCCCTCCCCCCTCCCCTCCTGAACACGCTCACGCTGCCCCCTCAGATCAAAATGGCGGCAGAAGCGGTAGTGGAGAAGAAAAAGTAAGTGTTTGGCAGGGGGGGGGAGAGAGGCCGCGAAGGGGGAGGGGGAGGAAGAGGTCTCTGTCGAAAGCTGGCATGGGCAAACTTGGACCTTCCGGGTGCTTTGGACTCCAACTCCCACCATTCCTAACAGCCTGAGGCCCTTTTCCTTCCCCCCCCCCCCTCAGCCATTTAAGCAGGAAAGGGCCTCAGGCTGTTAGGAATGGTGGGAGTTGGAGTCCAAAGCGCCCAGAGGGCCGAAGTTTCCCCATGCCTGTTTTAAAGTGGTGAGCCTCCTTCCAACATTGTGATTCTGGATAGAAAACAAACAACAACAACCTAACATAACATTGTTTGAGTCCACAGTGCTCTCTGGGTGTAGGTGAACTACAACTTCCAAACTCAAGGTAAATTCCCAAGCAAACCCTTTCAGTACTTTCTGTTGGTAATGAGAGTTCAATAGGCCAAGTTTGGCTCAATTCCATTGTTGCAAGAGTTCAGGATGCTCTTTGATTGTGTGTTAACTATAAATCCCAGAAACTGTAACTCCCAAATGTCAAGGACTATTTTCCCCAAACTCTATCTGAGTTCACATTTGGGCATATTGAGTATCCATGCCCAGTTTGGTCCTGATCCAACATTGTTTGAGTCCATGGTGCTCTCTGGATATAGGTGAACTACAACTCCAAAACCCAAGGTCAATGCCCACCAAACTCTTATAGCATTTTCTCTTGGTTCTGGGAGTTCTGTGTGGGAAGTTTGTGTCTTTCTGCCATTCCTGCCAGGATGTCTATGTTGTGTTCATCGAAACAGGCCCAGGTTTCACACTGAGTGTATAAATACATTTAGAAACATATTAACTATATGTATGACTGTGTTAGAGTGTTATTTTGTGTCATTTTGGTTGGTGGTGTGCCCCGGGATTTTGTCAATGCAAAATATGTGCCGCGGCTCAAAAAAGGTTGAAAAACACTGTATTAATATATCAAGAAATATTCATATATTATTAGTATTAATACCATAATTATTATATTATAGTATATGTATATAGACATTATAATATATTGAAATTATAAGATAATATAACATTATTATATTATATTATTATATTATCATTATAATAAAATTATTATAAAATAATAATAAAACCACTAAAATTAAATTAAATTCAAGAAGGCAAGGTGCGAACTAAGATGGAGGCTGACATCCTGAAGAGAGGAAGGATCCCAAGATGGAATGGCCCAATGGACCCAGCCCGGAGGATGGCAAAGCGGACCCAGCCGCCGCAGCAGCAGAGGAAAGCAGAGCAGCAGCCGATCGGAGGCTGCAGGCCTCCACCCGCTCTCGCCCCCAGCTATCACCCAGCCGATCGCCCTGCCATGGAGTGCCGCTGCCGCCATCCCATCGCGGGCTCTGTGGGGCCTGTGTTGACAGACAGGCCAGAGGAGTGGCGGCTTTGGAGTGCCTGCCATCCCTGGAAGCGATCCTGGCCTGCAGGGGAAGCACTCGGCAATCTGAGGTGGCTCATCGTCCTGGCGACCTGGAAGACGATCAAGTCTTCTGGGTCGCCACGGCAAGCACCCCCGCAGGCCGCGGAGTGCTCCCTCTCCAGGCCCAAATCGCCTCCAAGGATGGGATGGTGGCACCGGCACCCCTTCCTCTTGGCCCCGCCCCCGACACCCTTCTCTCGGGCCGGACAGAATCAGCTGCCGGGCCGGATCCGGCCTGCGGGCTGTAGCTTGGCCGCCCTTGATTTAAAGGGCAATAGCAGCACTTTTAATGGCGCTGTGTGATAATGTCCTCAGAAGTAGCCATAGGATTTAAAGGGCAATAGCAGCGCTTTAACGGCATCGTGTGATAATCTCCTCAACAGGTTTTTACCGGTAGCCCGTTAAAAGGATCAGCGAGGATACTACCAATGTATAACTTGGAGTAGTGTTTTTCAACCTTTTTTGAGCCGTGGCATATTTTTTCCATTGACCAAATCCCGGGGCACACCACCAACCAAAATGACACAAAACAACACTCTAACACAGCAATACATATAGTTAATATGTTTTTGAATGTATTTATACTCTCAGTGTGAAACCTGGGCCTGTTTGGATGAACACAACATAGATATCCTGGCAAGAATGGCAGAAAGACACAAACTTCCCACACAGAACTCCCATAACCAAGAGAAAATTCTATAAGAGTTTGGTGGGCATTGACCTTGGGTTTTGGAGTTGTAGTTCACCTATATCCAGAGAGCACTGTGGACTCAAACAATGTTGGATCAGGACCAAACTTGGCATGAATACTCAATACGCCCAAATGTGAACACAGATGGAGTTTGGGGAAAATAGACCTTGACATTTGGGAGTTACAGTTTCTGGGATTTATAGTTAACACACAATCAAAGAGCATCCTGAACTCTTGCAACAATGGAACTGAACCAAACTTGGCCTATTGAACTCTCATTACCAACAGAAAATACTGAAAGGGTTTGCTTAGGAATTGACCTTGAGTTTGGAAGTTGTAGTTCACCTACATGCAGAGAGCACTGTGGGCAGGAGGGGGAAGAAAGGGTATTGGAGGTTCCAATTTCTCACGGCACATCTGATGATCGCTCACGGCACACTAGCGTGCCACGGCACACTGGTTTGGAAACACTGATTTGGAGTAATGATTGTTTTTGCTGCCAAGGAAACTGGCTCACCGAGAAGTTGGTGTCGCAGGTGGACTGGCTTCGCCGGGGTCCAACAGGAGGCCTGCTGTCCAGGATGTTCTTCTTGGTGACCTTCAGCTCCCGGTTCTTCACGGGGACGTATCCGTCCCGCAGCGAGATCAGGACGGGCTCGGCGTCTTTCCCCGAGAGCCACTCGTCTGCCTCCAAAGCCGGCTCCGGACCCGGCGTGTCGGGGTAAAGGTCGTCCTGGAAGAGGTCGGACTGCCGGAAAGAACCGGAAACGAGGAGGACCTTAATACAGTGTTCCCTTGCTGCTTCGCGGTTCGCTTTTGGCGGACTCGCTGTTTCGCGGGTTTTTGAAAATATTAATAAAAATATTAAATATTTATGTCCAGTGGAGGCCAGGGATGCCGGAAGTGCGGCCGCCTGAGGCCCGGTGGGGAAGGCCTTCCTCCCTGGCCTGCTGTGGCCTGCTTGGCTCTCGGGATGGGCCGGGAAACGGGTAAGGAAGCGCGGGTAAGAAAATAATATCTATCTATCTATTTATCTATCTATGTATGTATATAATAAAAGTCAGTGTTTGCAGAGGTGCGGAGGAATATGTGGCAGCGTTTCGATTGGTTGCCACTGCGGGATTATTTGCATAAACTACACTGATTGGCCAGCCTCAAAACTCCAACACTCTAAGGCACCAGACAGAGGGGATTGGTTGCCACTGAAGGAGTATTTACATAAAGAACTCTGATTGGCCAGCATTCCTACATCCCAAATCTCAAAGGTGCCAGAAAGAGTACTTCACAAAAAGGCTTCCTTTTGACAGTAAGGCTTCCTAGGCCTCAGCCTG